>APFE031446325.1:22441-53914 GCA_000404065.3 Pinus taeda | reverse complement strand
TTACTTTTACTTTTACCGCAGAGTCATTAACCATTCCCATGGTGCACGCCACTCGCAATAATTGTACTCCAGATTAAGTATTGACTGACGTGGCAGAGAGACCAAAGACTTTTTAAGGGAATAAGTGAATAGTCATTAACCAGTCACGCACTACAAAGACTTGAAAGGAATAATTCGTCATCCAAAGACTTTTACTTGTAATCACATGAATTTCAAATAAAATAATTGTATTCCACACCAAGTATTGACTGATGTGGCACACATAGTGGAGAGACCAAAGACTTTTTAAAGGAAGAAGTTAAAAGAGTTATTAACCATTCCCGTGGTGCACGTCACTCGCAATAATTGTACTCCACACTAAGAATTGATTGACGTGGCACACATAATGGAGAGACCAGAGACTTTTTAAAGGAAGAAGTTAAAAGAGTCATTAACAATTCCCGTGGTGCACGTCACTCGCAATAATTGTACTCAACACTAAGAATTGACTGACGTGGCACACATAGTGGAGAGACCAAAGACTTTTTAAAGGGATAAGTGAATGGTCATTAACCAGTCACGCACTACAAACACTTGAAAAGAATAATTCATCATCCAAAGACTTTTACTTGTAATAACATGAATTTCAAATAAAATAATTTGATAACTCAGAGACTTTTAAACAATGAAGTCAATTCTCATAAATCATTTCGTTGGAATATTTATAATACAAAGACTTTGCATGGAAAAATTGGTCGTCCACATAGCGATGCGAGAGTCATTAACCATTCCCATGGGGCACGTCACGTCACTCTCACAGAGTCTTAATGAAGTCAATACCCGTTAGCCATCGACTGACGTGGCACACAGATTTGTGGAAAGTGACCGTTACATCACGCGGTACATCGACTTTCGATGGAATAATTGATCAAAGACTCCCATAGTTAACGGTCAAGTCAATAGTCACCAATCATCATTCGCGTGGTGCACGTCATTGTGAATTATTGATAGATGAAAGAGTTGAGTCATGGTAAAGTATGAGGTTAAATTATTTTTCTTCAACGATGATATTTTTCTTCTGGAGAAAATGGTAACAATAATAATAATAGGCGTAACAATATTATTGTTAGTGAATATTATGGTGGACAATGCAGTCTCACGCTAATATGTTTTTATCAATTATTAGTTTAAATTTATTTTAAATTAAATATTTGGAGATGTAAATATTTTTATTTATTGTTATTATTTTTTTAGTTTATAATAAAATTAGAGATAAAAAGGATTTACGTTAATTATATATATATGAAAGAGAAACATGTTATTTGTCAAATTGATGTTAAATATGGAAAGAATTATACATTTCCATTATATTAAACATGAAATGAATTGCACATCTCTTTCATACTAAGAAATACATTATTAAATGTTTTAACTATAATAAATTTTACTTCCAATTGCATAGTGGGATTTAAAAATTGTTAGTGTTATTTTCCAAATTTCAAATACAACCAAGTATTGTTGATTGTTTAAGTGGGCATCCTTATCGGTTCAACAAAGAAAACTAGATATTTTTCCTTATTATATATATTAGACATTCTCTTATATTTGATACAACAAATCTAATAGATGAATTCCACTATCCCTTGTATAAGGTGTTTTATTACTTCACTAAAGTTTATGTTCTTGGGATGTTATTGTGAACATCATCATGGTATCAGGGAAAACCTTTATAAACCCCTCTTCATTTTCTCAAATATATTTGTAGGTTCTACCATCTCCAAGATCCAAATCAAATTAGATTGAATACCTATTGTTTTTGGCATCTAGTTGTAGATCTAGTTCTTCAACCACATATCTCGTCCTTAACATTTTGAAAATAACAATGCCAAATCACACATGGCTCTTGGGTAATAGTTAATGATTACATAAAGTTATTTTTGGGGAAAACAATTGTTTCCTTCAACATATAATTATATATAAATTTATAAAACAACCAATAATTAGAACAAAAAAGTCCAAAGCAATTGAAATGTGCATGTGGTAATAACAAACCTGGCCTCCTAAGTTACCTTGGGGAGATTAGGGTCATAAATATATACGTATTTCATCTATTTAAAATCCCATTTATGAGGTTACCACCATCCTCTATTTATTAAAAGTTTTCCCAAAATATAAATTTTATTGAATTGTATGTCTACAGTGCCAAATTAGAGCCCTTTGAAGGCGCCACACCACCCTCAAAGCAACAAATGGACGTAGGATTCCACATTATCTACCACATGTCAATTGTGTCATGCATGATAATGTGGCACAAATGGTGGAATCTTCCAAGGGCATCTATAATTTGGCGTGTCAAACTCAAGATTTGATGAAATCAATATCATTAAAAATATCTTGGTCAGTAGAGGATGTAGATAACCTTAGAAATCGAGTTCAAAATCGAAGAGAGAAGCAATGATTTATGACTCCCATCTCCTCAAGGTGACTTGGAAGGTTAGGTTTGTTACAATGTGGTATTAGAGCAATCTTACAACATTTAAGCTATGTGTGCTTAGGAGAATGGAAATTCCAATGATGGCAACTACTATGTTGAGATTAGCCCTTGTTTGGAAGCTCAACTGGTGATCATTGTGATAATGAAGCATTATGTACCATGATATTCAAGGTTCAAATCCCCTCGATTTACTTGTGTCCACAAAATTGACATGTGTTATGAACCTAGAGGTTATAGTGGTAGCAGTCAGAATTGACCCCTTATCACGCAAGTATGAAACTGGTTCGTTTGTCAATTTCTCTAGTCATAAAAAAAGTAAGTTGAGATAATGTAAAATTAAAATTTGTAATTGTAAAACTAATAGATTACAAGTTTTCCCTAATGTCTCACAACAAAATATTTATATTTATTTCCTTACTTTGGGTCTAAAAATATGAAGAACTTAAGTTATAACATATTTGTATCAGTGCTAAAATAGCTTGAATGTTGCAAGAAGGTTAATTATACTGATACACTAATAGAAATTTCTAAGTGTGAATTGTAGCAAGAATAGTCCGAGTTTTGTACTTATAGAGGTCAATGAAAGCATTATCAAGGCCAATTGTCTACATGCATTTTGAATTGTATGATTGGCTATTTGTATCTTATTGTTTTAGCACTTAGAAGACCATGAAGTAAAGAAACATTGACAAAATGGTACAACACAATATGGAAGAGACCTCCCATATTAGAGATGAAGAATCATATGAGATGAGGTTGATAGAAACTCCTTTATATTTGGTGGAGAGAATGAGAATTTTGAAGGTTGAACTTTAGATTTGTAGACATGATAATGAAAGGCTCAATAGAGAGTAAGAGAAGTAGAATAAATTAAAAGTAATGTTGCATATTTTATTTGAAATACAAAGGAACTTGCAACAAGGACCAACTACTAATAGCACAAAGAGGAATCATGCAAGAATGATACAAATTCAATTACAAGTTTAGAACCACAGGCTACAAAATAGTAACATAGGGAGAAGTTCCCAAAGAAAAAGGGAGAGGAGTACCAAGAGGGACGCACATAGCAGTGACACTTTAGTAGAATACTCCAATGAGAGGACACCCACTTTTGAAAGATTATCATCAATGATATCATATTAAGCTCCCATAGAAAAGAAGGGAAAGTCATTGTAGGAGTTCCTTACATAAAGAGTTGAAGAAGGAAAATTCACCTACATTCCATGAAAAATTAAGAAAGATGAGGAACTAGAAGCATGGTTGTTAGGATTGAGGAAAAGCTTCTAAGTATAAAACTACCCAGGGAACATAAAGAATACAATGGCCATTTTCAAATTGAATGGAAGGGCTTCCATCTGGTGGGAAGACACTAAGAATGTCAAAAGAATCAATGAAAGAAGGATTGTAAAACCCCCACCATTCATAATTTCATTAAATATTATTATTGAGGATGGTGAGCCGAAATGATATCTTGAGGCCAGTGTGTCCATGTAACGAAGTTAAATATATTGTGGGGCCAACGTGCCCAAATATTTATAAGTTTGGAAAGGTTCTAAGGCCTTAGAGCATGAATCATCATTAATAGAATAAAATATTTTCATAATAATAAAAATAAGGCTAGCTACGGAGCCCACTCTACAAAGAGAGTATGGGGGGGTGCAACTTTAGACAAAAAAACAACGATTGTGTTCTTTTGGTGAAAATTTATACCTAAGGCCCATGGGGCTCCAGGGAGTGCCACTTAGCTAGTCAGGGCCATGCAGTTATAAAAGGTTATGTTTTCCTACAAATTCATTCATTCAACCAGGGGATGGTTAGAGGGGGAATTAGTTAATGATTTTTGGGGTGGACTCGAAGACTAAATAATGTCCAGTGAGTCATGGGGTTGGACTCTAGACTGACCGAGTTCCAATTATTAAGTTAATCGTGCCATATGGATGCATCTCATTATGATGTGAGCCCCTATGTTGGCTCTGGGAGTTTGGTGTTACAAGGGTCTGACGATCCTGCTTATGGCTTGGCGGAAATGGTGTTTTGATGGGAACTTGATGTAATTTTATGGTGTAGAGAGTGCTTGGAGCCCTAGAGCGTCATTTTTGTTGGCTTGGCACCTTGTAAAATAATCTAGAGGCTGTCTGGAGCTGTGGAGCAACGTGACCATTGGGTTGAAACCTTGGCCATGGATGTGTGGATATTTTCGGTTACCATTGCCTTTGGAGTTGCTGTCCCAACTTGAGGGTGGTCCGGTGGTTGATCTTATGAACCACCAGGGCTATGGTTGGGTGGAACGTGGAGAGCCCACAATCAGTTGACCTCTTTTATATAGATAAGTGCCTCAAAGTTACCTGTATCAGTTTATTTGTTTATGTCTGATATTGTTGAGCTAAAATAGAGAGAAGCCCTACTTATAGTGTTTCATGCTTAACTGTTTGTTATTATTTGGTAATTTTGTCGTGTATACTTTATATTTTTATGGATGTTGTGTGTTATGTGCCCTAAAATGATTTATGGGTGCCTTCGTATGTTTTTATATGCTTTGATGGTAAACCCTAAGATGGGAAATTTTGGTATTTGTGTATCTCACCTCTCTATGTGTGTTAGACCTTATAATTTGTGGGGTGTGTATTGTAACCCTAGCTATGGTTTTACATAATTTTATAAATGGCTCAATTTTGCAATCATGATAATATGTGTGCTCTAATGAGTTCCTTATGTTTTCTTTGTGGTATGCGATATTTGTTGTGTGCAATGTAAAATATATGTGTGTGGTAGATGGTACTTCAATATTTAGTTAATTATAATTTGTCAGGCACATGGTAACTTATGGAAAAAAGATTATTTTTTTGTTATGGCTGCGTAGTGTCATTTGTGTTAGGTTCGGGACATTATCAAGTGGAATCAAAGCCTATTTTCCAACATTGGGCCTGGTTGGGCCAAATTTTGGGGGCAAATTGAGGGTTTTACAAGTTTCCCACCAACTATTGACGAAGGTCGCATTGGTGGAAATGGTGAAACTTTACCCTAAAATTGAGAGAAGTTGCCATGGAAGGGTACTTGTCATGGTTTAAAAGGAATTACAAGCCATAATTTAGAGGCTTATAAATGAAATTTAGTTACAAAAGGTAGAGCACTTTTTTGGTTTGTTTCAAATGTTTAAAAAAGATCATTCAAAATAATAGCCATTGCACCCAAGTATCTCTAAGAATCAATCACTGCTACTTGGAAATTCCTCCCTCATTTGCTAATTATATGAGGAAGAACCTCACTTAATATTTTTGTTTCTTGTATCAACATTATTGATGGGTGCTTTGCATACCATTTTTCTTTTAGGAGTCTTTGTTTTCCTTTACTATTGAGGCCCCTCATGTTCCTCGAAACTATTTTCATGGAGAATTTACACACAAAGGAAGTATAATGTGGATAAAAAATAACACGTTTCAAGGCTTAAGTGCTTAGACAATGCCACTTCGTGACTCCTATATTTCCTTAACCCAAGACCAAATGGTGAACTTGATGGCCTTAAGGAAAATTGATCAAATGAAAATCTCATAATGAGGTGACTTTTGACTTTATCACATACAAGTTGATATACTAAAAAAAAAATATCCATAACAATTTCATCAAGCAATGAATCATTACATCATAAAAGAAAATCTATAAAACTTTTGGAATTTTTTTCTAAACCATGCTCAAAACCAACATATTTAATATTAAGATTTAACAATAGTATGGACAATAACATTTTTTCATAAATTAAATAACATGTTATCAAGCCTAAGAAATGTCACTAAAAGGCAACTAAAAAACATGCAACTAATGGAAGTGACCAATAAAGGCCACCATAAGACCTTTAGTCTATTAAGACCAAGATTAATGAGGACAAAGATCTTCAAAGGACAAAGGTTTTAGAGCCTAAATCTGCCTTAGGCTGAAGGAAGGCAAAATTCAGGATAACCACAAACCACACTCAACCTCATAGCTAGCCCTACGAGGATAGGAGAGGGCTCTCTCCAAGTCAAACTCAGTAAAAAATAAGCAATAGGGTCCGAGATGACTTAAAATGGGAACTGATTTTAGGCTAGTAAATAAATATGAAAGAGGTAATTTAATGAATGACTGAATTTTCAGGGCTGTATGGGACAAAGGACAGCATGAGCTGGGAAATTAAGTCAAAGACACAGAGTATTTCGTGAGGCAAGATAGGCAGGAGGTTTAGCAATAGAGTGGAAGGGCTGTTGAAAGGTTGAAAAGGGCATAACCAATGAATCCTTTTCAAACCGAAGAAGGCACACAGAGGATGAATGCTTTTCCAAGGCAGAGCAATAAACTGGATTCTACCTTTCTTACTTAAAAAAACATTCAACTGGAAATGTTTATGAATGAACGGTGAAACATAACAAAATACATATGAAACAGGAAGAAGAGACATATGCTAAACTCATACCACATGAATCTCATGAATCAAAGCTACATCATTTCATTAATTTACTTGCCAAACTATACAGTGAAGCGCTGAGCTTTCTTCCACACCTTTCCCTAGAACTCAGACCCTTTACAAATGATTTTCCATACAATAAATAAACTATACTATGGGAAAATAGATCAACCAAAAATAGGGGATTGTTTAATCATTATTAACAAAATATGGAAAGCCAACCATTTGTAAAAGGAGCAACGTTACATTTTCTACTCGAATCTATTGATGACCAATTAAAAGGCAAAAACCGTAGCATGGATCCCATGAAATCGTGACTGAGGAAAAAATAGGCAATCTGTTCCTATCTCTCTACTGTGGTAGATATTCCTCGTTTTAATTTAGGCGTTTCAGTCTTTGACTGTTTGCTTTCCTTTTTGCCATTTGAATAAAAACTTATGAACACGGTTAGAAAGTATAACTTCTGTATCAGCACTGTCATACAGTTCATTGATATTTCTCGCCACCCCATACTGCAGTGTGCATATTCTCAATCTCCGTTTAAGTGAATACTTTGGCCTGTCTTGACAATTTCTTCGGGCGATACAATGATTGTATATTGAAATGCAAATTGCAAAACAATGGGAGCATCTGAGTTCCTGCTAAAGCCATTGTTGTTCTCGAACTTAAAATCATAGGCATAAGTGGCATACGTATCACAATAGATGATATGTTGCACATTCTCATACTGTTGATCTGGAAAAAGCGACCATGTGAACGACCAGGTCTGAATTCGGGTGATGTTCTGAGCCTCAATACACAAGCAAAAGCATATGGGTGACTCAACATTCAATATAAATATTGGGAAAGTGTTGAATCATCAGCGCTTGGATAGCAATCAAAAATGTCAACAAACTGTGTAAGATACTTGGTGACCAGAGTGCCCACAGGCCACATGAGTTGAATTGTGACAAGAATGCCAACATTTCATGTCTTGAATGTATTTTGAGTAGCTTTAGATGCATCATGGTTGTCAAAGACAGCAACAAAACATTAGTATATTTCCCAAGTTCACTACAAAGATGAGAATCAAATAAGTGGACTACTGTGAGTCTATAGTCCGTCCTCTTCTCCAAAAAACACACAGCACTAGCTTAAAATCAATGACAAGAGCTCACAAATTACTTGGAGCAAAAATAGTTGAGTCGTTTTGCAAATTTGATGAAGAAATGGTGAGAATCGGCTTTGGAGGCTCTGTGTGCCACGCACAAACCCAATGCGTCATGCCTCCTGGATGTGCCACAACAGTGTATTTTTACACTGTGAAAATGGGCCCAATGCGCCGCACGGCCTATGTGGGTTGCGCCTTCCTCCAATGCATCGCGTAGCTGGTTTTAACACACAGTTTGGCTTCAAAACTTCATTTTTTCACTTCCTTGTTTTATCTTGGCTTTTGCTGATGTCTTTGGCATGCATATGGATCATCGAATGTGAAAATAACTCATGTATACAAAAGAATTTGATTCTTTCTTTTGACAAACCCATTTCTGCAATATTTTGAACTTTAACACTTTACACCTTTAATACATACTATATTCTTTGTTTCCACTGATTTTTGAGCTAATGATGAACCTTGTCAACTTTTTCAGGGGTTGTGGCATTGGATTTCGGCAAAAAAATGACTAGAGGCTGCATTCGAACATTTTCAACCAAAAAACCTTGAAGGTATACATGGCAATTATTTCAAAAGATGAAAAGACGACTTTTTCTTCAAAATAGGGTTTTGAAGAAAAGTCATGATCAATCAGTATGACAATGAAATTCTCGAAATGAAAACATATTTTGAACCTCCCTCTAGCCTACTGGCATTATTGGACACTTTTGAAAACCAAATTTGGGGAACCCCTAGACCAGATGACTAAAATAACTCTTTGCTGACCTAGTCATCAAACAGGACTGTAAATGACCTTAAAATTGATTCGACAAACAGGCCTAGACCAGCAGGATAAGGCATGAGGGGAATGAGTAACAAGGCCCTTCCGTCAGATAATGGCATGCCCCTAGCGAAATGCAACTGAGTGAATCAAGCAAGACACCTAAAAATTAAATGCAAAAAGAGTTTGATCTCTGACGAAGGGATATAAAGACCGACTCTAACAAAAGGAAAACCTATTTTAACTTTATTGTTTTATTAGGTGAAAGTTGAACCTCTGAAGATATAATGAAGAGTAGAATGAATTTTATTGCATTAAGAAAACCCAAGAACATTCTATAACTTAGCAAGGAAGAGATGTATAATACCCATCTTAGTGATACAACACATAGCATTAAGTTATTTTTATACTTGCCGAAGGCATAGTATATTATAATCAGTTTGAGTCAAAATTTATTGACTTTTAATTAATTTGTAAAATTTTAGAAACTATTTCTAAAGTTTATTATAGTTTTAAGAAAATTAAATATTAAACTCATTTTTTTTAGAAATTGAAAATTATTTTTTCAATTTTTAAAATTTGAATTTCTAATTTTTGATTGCTGGATGACTAGTTTTATGTGGTTTAAAATCAAATTCTCAAAATAAAAATATATTAAAAAAAAAACAACTCTAATCACAACCATAAATTAGCTATCAATTTTTTCTTTTCCTTATTTATGTATTTTTCCATAATAAATATTTTCTTTTCAGAAAAAGCAAAAACAATTGGCATTACCTTTTGGTCTTTTACTAACCATGGAAACTGCCCCTTTAAAAAGAAAAAGCAATAACGCTCACTGATTTTTCCCTTAGTGATTTTTATTATTTAATGGATTTGGTTTTATTATTATTAGATTTATAAAAAAATTTGAGCATTCAATAATTTTATTTGTAAATATAATTGGGTAGATTTTTAATAAATAATTATCTATAAATATAATTATTATAAAATCTAAATTTTACAACTACACCTAGCACAAGTTTCCATTATCTTTGGGCCTTTTTCAAAAACATAAAAATCAACAACGTTTTCTTTGCTACCCATGAGCTCCTATGTTTCAAAATTATACAATTTCTTAGGACTTCAAAGCTATGCAAACTTTTCATTCTCTCATTCTAGTTTGGATTTCACAACAGGCATTTGCAGCTTTGCCTAGTTTAGATTTCACAGAAATCATTTGCAGCTTCACCTCCTTTATGTCACATAGACTCATAATGTAGTTATCAGAGTGTTAATTACAAGCCCTGGTGTACTTTCCAATGGGAAATAACAATAATTTCCCTGTTCTTACTTGTAGCGTTGGCATAACAACCTTCAGCTTTCTCGCTTGCATGAATTTCCATTTCCCGATTCCGAAGGTTACCTTTTGGTTTTTTTTAAGGTGGTTTATTGGAATTTTGAGTGACAATTGTTGTTTTTCATTATGGCTTTCCCATTCCGGATGCATTAATGGAATTATTTGGATTCCGTTGTTGCTAGTTTCATTGGCATGTTGCCATGCATTTCGTATCCAACAATCATTGCACTCCATGAGATGACATTACTTTTAGGCGTTTGGTCAAACTGCTGGCATCCAATCTGCAATTACCATGACCACGCCTAATTCAAATCTAGTTTAGACATTAAAAGTGACTGCATAAATACTCTTCGTTAGTGACTCCATGGTCGATTTTAGCTATTGTTTTGAGTTTTTGTAATGCATTTTATAGAGAAAATAAATCATGTATTTGTGTATAGTATTTTGACTTGGATTCATTATATTGATTAAATGGCTAACATGATCAATAAATAAAATATAGATAGACCATAGATTCAACTATTTGATTTTTTTTTTTTAATTAATTTATCATAGGATAGAGCTAGTATGAAAAATTGATGGGAGGACCAAGAAAGAAACAAGGATATGGTACATATGTCTAATGTCAATATTACTTGAATATTTCCCAACTAAAAGTATCGTATGTGAAGTCTCTATGCACTCATAGCAACATGTAGGTTTTGTCACATCCAACGAGTGTTCCAAAAAGTTGAACCACACTAAATCTTCAACCATGTTGCTCAAAAGTGGGTACTCTAAATGAAATTCAATTGAACCACACTAAATGCAATTCAAGATTGAGGAAAAACTCGTGATTGTGTACTCTACAATTTATTTATTTATTTTATTTTTATTTTTTTCGACTTGTTATATTTGTGATATAAACATTAGGTTCACATACACTTTATAAAATGGTTGCAGACAACCTTTACGTTTTCTCCCATAGTACAATGCAAAACAATGGGCAGTAAAACTTTAAAATTAATCTTTTGCAAACTTGATAATTTATGTTATTTATGTTTGCATTGTTGAAAAAATTAGATTTGTAAAAGTATGTTTTGCACATATTAAATTACTAAATTATACATGTTATTTACTATTATGTTATAGGGATTGCAACAAATTTATTATTTCTCAATTTGTATACATTGTGGATATTTAATTGAACATTTACAATTAAAATTATTAATTACTTTTTGACATAAGAGGTAGGTACTAAGCAACACGCTGCATATTACACTTGTTTATATATAATTTCAACTTTGTATTATAAAATCACAAACTCGCATGAATGGAATCTCTCTCTCTCTCTCTCTCTCTCTCTCTCTCTCTCTCTCTCTATATATATATATATATATAATTTGTTATAAAAAAAATACCAAAAAACTAATATAATTTTTTTAGAAAATAAAAATCCTAAAACTTAATATATATATTAAAAAAAACTAAAAACATAAGAAAATAGTTATTTTTTAATTAAAATTATTTTTCAGAATTCTTTGTAAATACTTACGTCCATTCTAAAAATAAAAAATAATAATAGAAATAATGACGAACCAAAAATCTTGCTTTCCCTAGTAAGTGTTTCCCACCATTCATGCCACTCACTCAAGCTATTTCATAAAACATAGCTAAAACTTATTTCACACTCTTTTTGCAAAGCTAACAAACCCAATAGCTCTAGAAATCATTTTTTTTAACATTCTTGTTCATATTACAATTCTAAAAATTCCATATTACCCAATTTTCAGCTAGACCACAATAATCTAAGATATAATATGAACCCACTCTCTAGAGGTAATGAACTTGAGCATTTTTAATTCTTCTTTGCACCTTCCAAACTCTATTTCCATGTTTTTCAATCCTAACCACCACTAGCAGGCAAGAGATATTTTCCTTCCAAAACCATTTCAGAGAATTCCCACCTTACCTTACCTTTCACTCCATCTAAATCTAGATTGGTTGAAAGCCCCCTACTTACATGACTACGTACATTGTATTTAGTGCTAAACTCATAATATCAAACTATTTTTGAAAACCTTATTGGTTAGGAAGTTCAAAATTAGTTGGATTTACAACTAAATTGAAATCAATATTTTAATTCTCGTTCACATTATAATTTAGGGAGTTCAAACCAATTTGAATGGAATCATTGTCATTATAATTTAGGGAGTTCAAACCAATTTGAATGGAATCATTGTCATTACTAGGTATAATGGATTTAGTGTGATAATGGATAAAATGAAGTAATTATTTGTGAGCATTTGTTCTTGAATGAACATTAGGATCCATTATATCATAAGAAAAATACATGCATTAAAAACAACTCAATATTTCATATGACATTCATATTGTATGTGAATTACAATTGTAATTTGAAGTAAAGCTTTCAGTGTTAATGGACATCATAGGAAACATTCACAATAGAGTATGAAGAATAAACGGGTACCTACTTCATATGCATTAAAAAATGCTTCTACTAATTAATGTGAATTATAAGTGTAATCTTAGTTGGATCTCCAATATATCTTAAACCATATTTTCATTTTATTTTTAGTACTATTAAATGTTATTATATACTACCTCATTTTATGGTTAGCATTGTAACAAAAATATGCATTGTGCTATGGAATTAGTACTAACATGTAATATTGAATTTTTTTCCTGAACGTTACAGGTAATGACCGTGAAGATGATGATATAGACTATGTTGAGCTTACATCAGATACCAGAGACGATGATGATGAGTATGGAAATGTCATTGGTGATGATCATGTGGATGAGATTATCAACATCGTCACAATGATGATCATGGAAGTGATCATGAGGATGATCTTGAATATGATTTTCGTAGTGCTAGCTAGCCATGCACTATTTTTTATATTTAGTTGGGATGTCTTAATATGGTAATCATACATTTGAATTTTAGTTGATTCAAATAATTATGATGATACTATCGGTACTATCTTGTTACCTTATGAATATGTTGAAAATTGTTTACATTTTTTTTTATGAAGAATTATTGTGTATGATGGGATTCCTTTTTTTTATGGATGTGGAGAATTTACCTTAGAATAATGATATCTATAAAAGATTTTGTTTTGGTAATCATACATTGAATTTTAGTTGATTTGATTAGATATGATAATGGAATTATCATTATTATCTTGTTATTTTATGTATATATTGAAAATTATCAACAATATTATGATGGAGAATTATTATGTATGATAATGGATGTTGTGAATTTACCTTAGAATAATGATATTCATGAGATATTTTGATATGATAATTAAATATTTTAATATTAGTTGATTTGATTAAAGATGATGACGATGATATTATTAGTATTATCTTGTTACTTTATATATGTGTTGAAAATTGTCAATGTTTTTTTTAGAATCATTATGTATGATGATATTACTAGTTTTAGATGTAAAGTTGTGAATTTACCTTGGAATAATGATATATGTGATATGTGTTGACTTAGTAGTCATATATGTATATTGAAATTTTTCAATAATTTTTTGATGGAGAATTATTATATATGATGATACTGCTAATTTCTTTTATTAATGTTGTCAGTAACCCTTAAATTTATTTATAAACATTAAGTCATCAATTTAAATTGTGATATCTTCTTAAATGATATTCAGAAACTGTAATATATTTCACTATGTGATTGAAATTAGTAAAATGAACCCATAAAGGGGGTCATAAATGGAAATAAAAGTAAACCTCTAATTGAATGATTTTGATTTTCTTTCTCTCACATTTTGTTGGCACATGGCACTTGAGGGTTGGTCCTTCTAACCTAATAGCATAGGACACATGGAGGCAAATAGAGGGTGACATTTGGCACCCCTTGGATGGTGCCACATGGACTCTTTTGGTTATTCCACTTGGCACTATCAATTCCCCTTTTTTTACCCATTTCTATGAAACTTCAAAAGCCATATCATCATCATGAAAAAGCCTTTTAAGGTGTCATTCACACCATCGTAAATATCTCACCAAGCTCTACAACTTGGTGTCATTTTTGCTGATATTTGAGTACTTTGAGTTTTGAGCCTTTTTGGATCCTCCTATATCAATCCTTCCGACTAAAGGAGTTTTGGACCACAAAAGTTTACATACATATATCAGACATGTATCTTCGATTTACAACATAACCTATACCCGTTGTTATCCAACAAAAGGCAAAAAATTATCACTATGTTGCGTATTTAGTTGATGTTATACATTTCATTACTTTAACAAAAATATTCTCCCATCTGTGGGGGATTAGAAAGAAACATGTTATTTACAATGGTGGGCATACTAAAATACTTAAAAAGGCTACCCATATCTTACCTAACCATGCTAATGGGATCTCTTTCCATAGTTGTATTTCTTCCAATGTGGTTTCTTGAAGGGTTATAATCTACTCCACTTTCTCATCTATTGGTTCTTGCAGAATGGTTGCTTTCTTCATAGGTTCTTTCATAATATTTTGTACCTTATTGAGACGTAGATATCGATAGATATTCCAACATGTGGCTTTCTGATTTCCACCCTTGTGCTAATGGTTTCAATGATTTTTCTTCATCCAAGATTTCTTTCCCTTTTTTTCCTCCTATTATGGAGAAGGGTCTTCATGTCTTGGCTTCTTCCTAGTGGACATAACTTTCCTTAAATGGTTTTCATTGGTGAAACTCTGGTGAGGATCATTTTCCTTAGCTCGTCATCTAAAATTCTCACTTTGGAGACAATTTCCAATCACAATTATTGGAATGGTGTGATGTGCTCTTAGCCTCCACTGATTCATACTCATTGCTAGAAGACTATCTTTGTTTTATGGCTTTGGAGTCTCTTTCATTGATGGTCTTGAAACGTGCTCCATATTCCTTTTTGATATAACCCAATCCTGCTTATCAAGGTAATTCTACCACTTGGATGTGATTCACAATGCCTTGACCATTAACTCTAAGGAATTTTCCTTCATATCCCAATTTCTTCATTAACTTCAAGACAATGTTTGTGGTGTGATTTTTAAAAGTACCAAATTCATCATCATAATGAGGAGGACATAAAATTGAAAAATAATTGAGATTGTTTACCTTAGTTGTCAATTTTGGACCAAGTGAGGATGGATTCACTAAGCCTTCATTACACTACAACTTTACTAAGGCATATTCTTGGGCTTATAACTAAATTTGTAATCTCTATCCTCTTCTTCTTCTTCTAGAAATCTCCTCAACTAAACATTTGTTGCTTGAATGATTTGGTTCATTTCCTCAAGTTCTTGGAGCGATGCATTCCTTGATGATTTTCCCATATTTGTATCCTGGTAGTTGTGATATTCATCTCATCATTTGAATCAATATCCAAGTCTTGTTGCGCTATAATTTTCTTATTCCTCTTTCTACCAAATCCCTTAGGCTTTAACTCAAGATGCAGTTTCGATTGAGAAATGCTCCTTATCATGCCCATGTTTCTCGCAATGGGTGCAAGAGGGATTTTTTTTTTTTTTTTCTTTATTGTCATTGTCTTATTTGTATGGTTGTCTTTTTCATGTTTTACCTTATTTTCAATATGGATTGCTTTCACACATGCTTCATCTAGATTAGTGGGATCAAATAATAACAATGAGTGACGAAGATAACTATGCAAAGCACCAACGTATTTCATCAAAGCTTATGGTGAGTCTAAAGGAACATTAAATGCCAATGCCTTCTTCCTAAACTCCTTTGTGAAACTTTTCACACTCTAACCTCTACCCTATCTCAAATGTTTCCATTCCATCATGTCTTTTTGTGTGCAACCCAATGGGTAAATTTTTTATCTTAATGATGATGTAAATTCAAACCATGACAAAAGGAGTTTACCATTATGCTCGGTACCTTTTTGAATTTTTCTCTCCCACCATACAAGGGTTATGCCTTCCAGCCAAAGAGAGGTTATTTAGATCTTTCTAATCCAATTGTTCAACTTTCCTGCATTAGCCTCTCCATTAAACATGGGCAAAACAAATTTTACATCTAACTTTAACAATGCCTTTTTAGAAGCATCTTTCTAATGACTACTGGAATGATGAGAAGGAAAGGAAGAAGAAGAAATTAACATGGAGATCAAGATGGAGGTTTAGAAGGGTCCCCTCCATATCCATGGTTCACTAAAGTATTATCCTCTACTTTGGATTTCTTCTTTTCCTTCTTTGCCACTCCTTTATGATAATTTGCAAATAATGCCTTCACCATGGTTGACATCGAGTAAAAATCCTTGTGAAGTGCCTTTTCATTCTCTACACAAACATCTTCGTTCTGCATTTTCTTTCTTCAAGTTGCACGCCTGATCTTAGGGATGAAAGTCTTAATTTTCCCTTCACCCTCTTTGAGGTTTTGGAGTCCCTCTTCATTCCCCTCACAAGCATACTCATTCTCTATTTAATTTCTTTGAGTTACACATTTAATCTCAGAGTTGAAAGTATTAATTTTCCCTTCACCCTCTTTGATCTTGGCTTTGTTAAGCATCCACACTCACAATTCAGGTCAAAGAAGACTACTCCAATACCAACATGATCCGGGATATTTACTTCAATTAATTTAAAATAAATTGCATAAATAGCATGAAATAACCATAAGTTCAACGCACATGAGGAAGAAACACATGAAGAAATGAAAATATAGACAAATGCATCAGAACTTGATAACAGAGTTCACCCACAATGTGTGAGCTATATCTTTGGGCTCCACTCAACTATGTAGTCGCTTCATTTGTTTCTCTTTGATAAGGCTCTTCTTTGTCAATACAAGGACTGAACTCTGTCTCTCCTATAAAGAGATATTCTCCTTCGACAATACAAAAGTAATGAATTATGACAAATAAGCTGTATAAATAGCTCTCCATTTCTTTGAGAAGTTAAAGGGGCTAAACTCTCACATAAAGTGTAAAAATTCCTCTTTGAATTGTATGCTTAGACCCAAGCATATCTGCTCCCTTTTACAAATCTCCAAAGTGGAAAATCAGCAACAAATGAGACTTACCTTGGTTTCCATGCCAAAATGCTCAATCAACTGCTTAAAACTTAACAAACATGACACTAGCAAGTCCATCTCATCATTTTGCAACTTTTGACGATAAATAAGACCAACTTCTAAAAAGTGCATCTTTGTCTCAAACTTCATGGCAAGAATTAATGGCACATGTGACCTTCATCCATGAGCTCTTAGATATACTACTCGGATCTATATTTTGTCTGCACCAGTGTACTCATCTCCAAAAATTATGAAAAATGGCTATAAACTTCATATGATTTTGTCACCGTTAGCTCAGGATGCTTTTGTGAATCTCTACCTCGTAGATTGTGCCACAACAACTAATAATATTCTTGGAATATTTCCTTAAAATCATGCCCGAAATTGGTGTAGGTCCCCTTATCTCATACTTGCATGACCATATATTAGTTCCTTCATTCAGTGCTCTCATGGATCTGTTCCTCTTCACGATTTGACCGCATGTTCTCACCCTTCATTGATCAAATGGAGGATTTATATAACAATACATAGTTTTATACCAACGAACATGTTGTCATAGTTAGTTGGCAATCTTATAATAAGACTATTGGTTGGTGGGGGGATCCCGAGGTTGAACCCGCATACACCCCATTCTTGGTGTTATGACATAAACTATTGTTTAAATATTCCATGCCACATTTAACAAACCCAAGCTCCAATTATAATGGAGCATTGGCCTATCAACCTATTTTCATCGAGTTCAGGGATTCAACCCCCATATTTAATTGGTAAACTTTCGTGGCCAATCTAGGGTGCCACGTGGCACTCAATAGTTGGTCCATCTTACATGCAAGTATAGGCCACATGGAGGCATCCAGAGGTTGACATGTGGAACCTTTTGGATGGTTCCATGTGGCCCATTTTGGTGACGCCATGTAGCACTGTTAATGCCACTTTCTTTTCCTGGTTTTGTGAAACTTTAGAAGGTCATATTTCCTCATACACAAGAATTTTAAGGTGTCATTCATGTCTTTGCAAAGCTCTCACCAAGCTCTATGACTTGATTCCATTTTTTCTCAAATTTGAGGACTTTTAATTTTGAGCCATTTTAGATCCTCCTGGATCAAATACATACACTAATCCTCTTTTATAATCCCAAGAACCAACCAAGTGATATAATGAGGAAATGAATCCTCTTGACTAAGGCCAAAATCCAACTTATCAATAAATTGAGGACACCAATCCTCTTCAAGCAACATCCTATCCAAAACTTCTACAAAATAGTCCCAAAAATATAATCCAAAAATGTTGCTAAACAAGCTCCAAGATAGGCTTTAAAATAGGCCAAGAATGAGTCAACTACAGGGCCAAAAATAAAGGTTTATTATGGCTATAATAGGGCCAAAAAATGAGGCAATCATAGCCTGAAAATAGAGATGCAATAGGGGTTGAATTTGAGGCTCAAACAAACTGAATTTAGAGTTTCAATATAGGCCAAATCTGAGGCTTACATAGGCTAAAATTTGGATTGCAACAAGGGTTGAATCTGAAGTTTGCAGAGGCCCGAAATTATGGTTGCAACAAGGGTTGAATTTGATGTTTACATAGGCCCAAAATTATGGTTGCAACAAGTGTTGAATCTAAGGCCTATGTAAGCCAAAATTAGGGATGCATTAGGGTCCAAATCTGAGGGTTACAAATGTTTAAAATAGGGTTGTAGTAAGGGTTGAAGATAAGGCTTTATAGAGGCCTAAAATTAGGGTTTTAATTGGGAATTGATCTAAGCCTTACATAGGTTAAAATTATGGTTACAATAGGGGCCAAATTAAAGTGGAACTGAGAGGTATGAATTAAGTCAAATGAGGGTTAAATATTTGTCGCACAACTTCTCTAAAATGTGCTCCCGAGACTGTTCAAAATAGCTTCAAAGATTCCCTAACAAAAAATAGAAAAACATAATAAAATAACCCTTCCATCTTCCTTCACACCCCCTTGGGTCGTGAAGTATGAACCTCTTCAAATGCTCCTCAACAGGTCTGAATTATTCTCTTGATATCCATCGAGTTACTTTTCCAAATTGAGGGAGGAGACAAGTTATTTATAGTGATCTTGACCCCTCAAATTAGGGTTGAATTGACACTAGTTGAGCCATCTTGAGTTTTGGCAAGGAAATCAATATATGCATTCCAAAAATCCATGTCCTCAACTGTGAGGAGTTAGGGGGTGTGTCACGTACCATTTGAAAGGTCTCGATGAGCAGTATGAGATGGTGTATCCATTCTTATGTTTGCCTTGATTTTTTTCACCAAAATATTGATTTACAATAGGGTTTTCTTCTAACTTCAAGGCCATGCTTAACCATTATTTTGACATCAATGACAACACCTCAACAATATGGTTGTACTAGTATTATGTTCATAAATGAAAGATCTTGGCATATTGTTTTTTCATCTACATCAATGAATCAAATTTTAATATTAACTAGGTTGCATCTTTGAAATCTATGTTTATATTTTGCCATTTACCTAATACAATTATGGAATTACCATCCAAATTATTAAATAAAAAATGGCACCATGTGAATACATATTTACATTTTCACATTTACGTAATACAATTAAAATGAATAATTGTGCTAGTTATTAAATACTAGGACACAAAAACTAAAATGCATCATTAAAAAAATGATTATAAATCCAAAATAATATCTATACTTAGTTTTGAAAAAAATAAAAATAAAAATTTATATATATATACATTTTTGATAAATATATAAATTTCTTAAAAGGCTATATTATCCTTTATATAATAGAAATTTGTGTACACAATTTTTATTAAATATTTTCAAGCTTACTTAAATATAACACTTACGCATATATCGCAGTGGCATAAATATTATGTGATGAAAGAATGTGATATAATATATAGTATATTTCATTCCACACCATTTACCAAACTATATGACATGTTTTTATATATAGGTTTAATTATAAAAATTTATTGTAAATTTAATAAGCAATTGAAATCATTTGAAGCACATAGTGTTGGAGTTTGATAGGAAATTATCTTATACTTTGATCTTTCTAAAGATTGGTCAATGAAATTTATAAATTAGGGTAGTCATATAAATTAAATGGTTGATAAATGTAGATAGGCATCAGTTCATAATTCATAATAAATATCAAAACACTTAAGTCAGTATATATCTCAACTTGTCTATGAGAGAGATCAAAATCCTCAGAATTAATGCCAAGATCTTTTTTCACTCTAAAACAGGATTGCATACCGACATATTTGAACAAGGTAAAATATTTGTCTTCTTTTTACTATGAAGATTCTTAATATGCAAATAGGCTTTGTGAGGATACTATGACTTATTAATACTGTATAACAAAAAAAATGGCAACTCATTTCATATAAGACTTGTTTTAATGCCATTTTTTTCAATTAATAAATTTAATTAAGAAAAAAAAACATAACTATTTTAGAGAGAAATCTCAATATTTAATTTACGTACATTATTATAAATATTCTAAAATATTTTATTAAAATTAAATCTCTATGAAATATCCCCAATTTTTAAATTATTTTATTTTAAAAGTTGTATTTTACACTTAAACGTCATTCACTGACTTTAAAGAAGAGTTTTTCATTTTAGTCACGGGCAATGAGAGTTTTTTTACTAATTTAATTTTATGTACTTTTCGATTTATTTATCAATTTTTTTTTAATTTATTTACGTGATATTGACGTCCATGTTTAAAAGAGACTCGAGTCAGAGTCCAGCAGATTGCCTTTTGATTAATTTAATGTTAGTGCGGTCTTGTGGAACTAATAGTTTGTGATTACTTTTATCAACAGTATGTTTCTTTCTTTTAACAATATGAAAATCGACATTGAGCATCATTGTTTATTTGTTTATTCAGTCTTCTCTTTTATTTCTAAGAAAATCGACATAAAGCATCATTGTTTATTTGTTTATTCAATTTTCTCTTTTATTTCTCAACCGCTTATGGAAAGATTTGGAAAAGATTTATGAGTGTTTTTTCAATAATGGTGATTATTTTACCCCAATAATTTTATCGAAATGTCACATTCTTTTCTTATTTCTGTGGAAATGTGCGCTTATATCATCATTTTATAAATCTGACAAGTGTGTCGTCTATTCCAATTTCAAACTTCAAACAACTGTTTTTCGATTTAATTAATGTGAGTGCGCTCTTCTTTTTGGAAAGTTAAGCGACTCAAAGATATCGGAAATATTTGATTATTTCGTCTACTATTCAAACTTCAAACAGGAAAATGGAAAATTAAGGGACCACATCTTGAGAATTTGTGATTACTTTTATCAAAAGTATGTTTTTTTCCTTTAACAATATGAAAATTAACAATATGAAAATCGACATTGAGCATCATTGTTTATTTTTTTATTCAGTCTTCTCTTTTATTTCTGAGAAAATCGACATTAAGCATCATTGTTTATTCAATTTTCTTTTTTATTTCTCAACCGCCTATGGAAAGATTTGGAAAAGATTTATGAGTGTTTTTTCATTAACGGTGATTATTTTACCCCAGTAATTTTATCGAAATGTCACATTCTTTTCTTATTTCTGTGGAAATGTGCGCTTTTATCATCATTTTATAAATCGGACAACTTTCTCGTCTATTCAAATTTCAAACTTCAAACAAGTGTTTTTGGATTTAATTAATGTGAGTGCGCTCTTCTTTTTGGAAAATTAACCCACCCGAAGATATCGGAAAGATAAGTTTTGATTATCTTGGGGTATTATTCAAACTTCAAACAGGAAAATGGAGATCGTTAATGTGATTTTCTGAGTGCGGTCTGAGTATTGTATTCTTATTCAAACAGAAAACAGAAAACAAGGGACGAGGTCTCGTTTATTCAAACTTGAAGCTTCAAAGAAGAGTTTTTTGATTTAATAAATGTGAGTGCGCTCTTCTTTTTGGAAAATTAAGCGACCCGGAGATCACGGAAAGTTTTGATTATCGTCTGTCAATGCAGCACTATCTCATTTTTTCAAGTGTTTTTGGAAAATTAATGTGTGCGCTCTTCTTTATGGAAAATTAAGCGACCCGAAGATTTCTGAAAATGATCCCTTTTTTTTTTTTTATGAGTGACCCGAAGATTTCTGAAAATGATTTTTTTTTAATTTTATGCGAGTGCCACATTTTGCGGCGCAATGGTCATTATTTAAACCAAATAATTTGATCGAAATGTCACATTCTTTTTTATCGAAGTGTTTACCATCATTTTTTAAATCTGATAGCCGTCTCGAAGTGCTTTTGGATTTAATTAATGTGAGTGCGCTTTTCTTTTTGGAAAATTAGGCGACCCGAAGATATCGGAAAGATTTGATTATCTCGAAGTGTTTTTGGATTTAATTAATGTGAGTGCGCTCTTTTTTTTTTGGAAAATTAACCCACCCGAAGATCACGGAAAATTAAGGGATCGGAAGATCTCGAAAAGATGGTTAATGTGATGTTCTTATTTATGTGAGTGTTGCGATATAGGTACACTTAGAAACTCCATTTTCTTACCTAAGAGATGCAGATTTGAGTGCGGTTTGAGTATTGTTTTCTTCCTTTCACCAGAAATCGGTATTTGCCATCATTGTTTGAGTGTATCAGTCTTATTCGAAAAAATTTCACAAATATGTATAACAAACAATCCACAGGGCAACAATATTACATCATTTCATACCAAAAACATATAATTCACCATAACATATTGCTATGTATACATATTTCATATAATTTATCTTATTTTCACAATATTATATATGATTCCTCTAAAATTGTAAGGCATTATAACCAAGGGAACAATATCAAACCCATAGGATTAATATTATAAACCCAAGGTATATAAACCCTTAGATAATTATTATAAACTCTAAAATAAACATGGTCATTTTTTACCATGCTTGATTTTCATATTGAGACAATCTTTGTCACAATGTGACATTGGACCATGGATGGTCATGGTTGTCATAATGTGACATTGGACCAAGAGATAATCTTCATCACAATGTGACCATGATTATTGACCATGGTTGGTTTTCACATTAAGACAATCTTTGTCACAATGTGACATTGGACCATGATTGACCATGTTTGACCATGGCCAATGATGGTTAACTATGGTTCATTTTCATATTGAGACAATATTTGTCAC
This sequence comes from Pinus taeda, assembly GCA_000404065.3. Lineage (NCBI taxonomy): Eukaryota > Viridiplantae > Streptophyta > Pinopsida > Pinales > Pinaceae > Pinus > Pinus taeda. The sequence goes on along the minus strand of APFE031446325.1, from coordinate 30,545 downwards.
AGTGCGACAGTTAACCATGGTTGGCCATGATTGAACATGGTCGACTATGGTTGATTTCCATATTGAGACAATATTTGTCACAATGTGACGTTGGACCATGCTTGACCATGAATGACCATGGTTGATGATGGTTGACAATGGTTGAACATGGTTGATTTTCATGTTGAGACAATATTTGTCACAATGTGATATTGAACCATGGTTGACCATGGTTATAAACCCAAGGGATTTATATTAAACCCCATGATTAATATTATAAACCCTATGAATAATATTATAACCTAAGAATATGAACCCTTAGATTAATAAACACAAAGGATTGATATTATAAACCCAAGGCAATAATAAACGTAAGGGATTAATATTAAAAACCCAAGAGAATAATATTAAACCCAAGGGAATAGTATTAAACCCAAGGTATATAAACCCTGAGATAAATATTATAAACACTAAAATAAACATGGTTTACCATCGTTGACCATGGTTGATTTTCATATTGACATAATCTTTGTCATAATGCAGCGTTGAACCATGGTTGACCATGCTTGATTTTCATATTGACATAATCTCTATCACAATGAGATGTTGGACCATGATTGATTTTCATCTTGAGACAATCTTTGTCACAATATGATGTTGGACCATGGTTGATTTTCATATTGAGACAATCTTTGTCACAATCCGACGTTGGACCATCGTTGACCAAGGTTGATTTTCATATTGACATAATCTTTTCTCATTGCAATGTTGGACAATGGTTTACCATGATTGAATTTCATATCGAAACGATCTTTGTCACAATGTGACATTGGGCCATGCTTGACCATGGTTGACCATGTTTGATTTTCATATTGAGACAATCTTTGTCACAATGCGATGTTGGACGATGGTTGACCATGGTTATTATAATGTGACGTTGGAACAAGAGATAATCTTTGTCACAATGTGACCATGATTATTGACCATGGTTGATTTTCACATTGAGAAAATCTTTGTCACAATGTGGCGTTGGACCATGGTTGACGATGATTGAACATGTTTCATTTTTATATTGATACAATCTTTGTTAGAATGCAACATTGGATCGTGGTTGATCATGATTTACCATGATTGATTTCCATATTGACCATGATTCACCATGGTTGACCATAATTTACCATGAATGACCATGATTGAGTGTACAATTTACAGTATTGGTGAGGTGATCAATTCTTGATAATTGCACAAGGAAATATGAGCGAGTGAAGGTAGCCCAAGTGCAAGTGAAGTGAGTGCGTGTGCAAGTAGCATGAGTGAGAGCACACAAGTGTAGGCAGAGTGAGTGTAGGTTCAACATTTTCCATAACAGTCTAAGGATGCTCGAGGAGGTAGAAATTGGCCAAGTGTTGACCATAGGTCCTTAGTGAGTAGGGAGAAGAGTTTTACCTTTGCAGGTGGTGCTGAGAGCTGGAGCATGAAATTTTAATTATTTCTCAATTCACTTGATTAACGCAAACATGCTTAAGGGGATTTTATTAGTTTCTTTCCCTAGAAACATCTATGTACCTGTGTATTTGATGATGCATGTTTGTGAGTGTTGTTCTAAATTGTGAATTAAAATTCGCAGAGCATTAGAGTAGAATTGTGCCTCTTGATTTTAGATTAATTTCTTGAGCAGTTGCAATTATATCACCATAATTCTACAATAATATTAAAACCAAGGATTAATATTATAAACCTTAGGCATATAAACCCTAAGATAAATACTATAATTTCTGAGTTAGTAATCGGAGAACCCACAGTAATACCCATATTCCGTCAATACTATAAACCCTACAGTTAGACTATGGTTGACCATGATTGATTTTCGGATGGAGATAATCTTTGTCACAATGTGACATTAAACCATGGTTGATTTTCATATTGAGAAAATATTTCACACAATGTAACGTTTGAACATGGTTGATTATGATTAGAAACCCAACGGATTTATATTAAACCCAATGATTAATATTATCAACCCTGTGAATAATATTATACCCTAAGAATATGAACCCATAGATTAAAAAATACAAGGGATTGATATTATAAACCCAAGGGATTGAAACTAAAAATGCAAGGGATTATAAACCTAAGGGAATAATTTTCAACCCAAGGGGTTAATATTATAAACCCTATGAATAATATTATGCCCTAGGAATATGAACCCTTAGATTAATAAACCCAAGGGATTGATATTATAAACCTAAGGAAATAATAAACCCCAAGGTATTATAAACCCAAGGGAATAATATTAAACCCAAGGGAATAATATTATACATCCAAGATATATAAACCCTAAGATAAATATTATAAACCCTAAAATCAACACGGTTGAATGTGATTGATCATGGTCGTTTTTCATATTGAGACAATCTTTGTCACAATGCTATGTTGGACCATGGTTGAGCATGATTGACTTTCATATCGAGACAATATTTGTCACACTGTGATGTTGGACCATGGTTGATTTTCATATTGAAAAAGTCTTTGTCTCAAAGTGCCATTAGACCATGGTTCACCATGATTCTAAGCCCAAGGGATTTATATTAAACCCAAGGATTTATATTATAAAAATATGAATATTATCACACCCTACGAATATGAACCCTTAGAATAATAAACCCAAAGGATTAATACTAAGATCCAAAGGGATTATAAACCTAGGGGAATAATATTAAACCAAAGGGATTAATATTATAAATCGTAGGCATATAAACCCTAAGATAAATAATATAAACCCTAAAACAAACATGGTTAACCATGACTTACCATGGTTGATTTTCATATTCATACAATCTTTGTCACAATACGACATTCGACCATGGTTGATCGTGGTTGATTTTCATACTGGAAAAAAACCAAATATATTAATATTAAAAACCCAATGGCTTATTATGATAAACCATGGTTGACCATGATTGGTTGTGTATGGCCATGGTTGACCATAGTTGACGATCGATGACCATGATTGATCATGGTTGACCATGGTTGACTATGACTAACCATGGTTGATTTTGATATTGAGACAATCTTTGTCACAATGTGGTGAAACATGGTTAACCATGACTCACCATAATATTAAGAATAATATTAACCTAATATTATTATAAATCGTATGATTAATATTATTAAACTTAGCCATCCACTATAAGTCTCCACGGTTAACCATGGTCAACCACTAGGGTAACCATGGCCATCCACTAGGGTTCACTATGGGTCACATATAAATACCATTATTCTCAAGGTAAGTATGGTTCACCATGGTAGTAATGTTGACTATAGTTGACCAAGTCAACAATAATTAACCATAGTTACATGTGTTAACCTATAAATATTTTAAACCCAAGCATAGTCAACGACATTTTCCCCTTGGGTTTATAATATCAATAATCCTTTGGGTTTAAGATAACAATATGGATGATAATGACTCAAGCTTGTCTACCGTTCACTTTCTTCCTCTTGGTATATGTATACATAAGCCACATGCTATGTCATGCCATATTTACAAATCATATTTTAAACATGAAATCTTCAAAGATAATAAAATATATTTGGTAGCATTGTTTACCTAACAATAAAAAGCCATCGATATTACAAATATTTTATTTTCTTGTGTTAATCTACATCCACTGTACATTTCTTCAATTTGTTGACCATCTTTCTATATGATTTTCTTTCCTCTGCAGAATAAAAAATAAGATGGATGATGATGTAATGATGATAGATAATACATTTAGTTTTTTCATCACAATAAAAAAGAAATATTGATATTTTTCTTGCTGACTATGGTAGTTTTACAAGTTGAAATCTAGAGGGATAGAGTATGTATGTCTTTATAGACATTATTAGGCATAAAGGAATGTAGTTTTTGTCTCTCAAACAAAAGGATCTTCAACACAAATTTAATGTTTAGCTTAACTTAACCTTAAAATTACTATATATTTAGTATTATTACAACCAAATTACAATGAAAACATATAATTACATAAATTTTATGATTTGTTATTGATGATGTAAAATATTCCAAATTTAATATATAAAAATAAGAATATAATTTAGAAATTTTAATATAAATTAAATACTAATGGAGAGTAATATTATATTACAAACTAACACAACATTTAAACCCTAATTATAATTACATTAAATGAAAATTAACAACACTAATTATATTAAAACATAAACTTAAAATTAAACATATTATATATATTAAATCTATATTATTTTATATTATTTTAAAATAATATAAAATAATTTTTTTATTTTATTTAAATAATATAATAACTTTTTTATAATAAAAAATATTCCATTCAAATTTAAACCATTTTAAAATAATTAAAAATTTTATTGATAAAATAAAATGAAATTATAATACATAATTTTTATTAAATTTTGAAAGGAAATTTTTGACTTATAAATTTTTGAGAGATAAATAATATTCATTTCATTCAAATTTTCATTTTTAAATGATTTGAAAAATTATAATATCATATATATGATTTGTTTTTCAATTTTAATACTGCATTGGTAAAATTTTATATTAGTTAAATAAAAAATACTTTAATAATTAAATAAAAGTTTAAAATATAACAAAAAATTAAAAAGTTGTCCTCCAAACATCTTTAATAATCAATTATGGAGCACTGTTTAACTTATAAACTTTATTCCAGTGTAAGATGAGTGATGATCATTTCCACCTATCATTTTTGCCTCTCATGTCTAAGGAATTTTTCTGGGAAGTCTTAGTTGTAGATTTGTGTTTTGCATATGTTAGAGTTCAGAAAAGTTTGGGTTGAGGCTTTGATAACAAGTGGACACAAGGAAGCAATAGAATCCTTAATTAATGCAACAAAAATTTTCTATGTTTTGTATCCAAGAGATGAATTTATAGAAGGAAAAGTTCTTTGTTTCAAGAAACAATATATATTGTGCTACCTAAAGACAAAGAGAAGCCATGTATGAAAATCATAGTCCTTTGCCACATCAATGATGATGAATCATGCTTAGCGTAGTTTGGTGTGTAATAATCTTCAGTTTAGTGTGATATGTTTTGTTAATTTTATTTCATGTAGCGTGTGCAGACTAGATATTTCTTTAATATTAAAAAGTGTAGACTAGAAACCTAGGTGATTATCCACCTTTAGGCACAAACTGCACTTTTATTGAATTTCATCTCTAGATAAGGAAGGAGACACCATGAATAAAAAAAAGCATTAAAACCTAACATTTGAGACTAAAAGCGCAAGAGAAAACAAAACACATGTAGTAAACCATTTATAGTAATGAAATTTTCACTATTTGGGACATTGACCTGATGATAGTTATTGGAAATTTTAGCCGTTGTTGATGATGGTGATTCTAGACTTATCACTAAAGAGTTTTTTTTGGGAAGAAGTTTATATATAAGATACTAATCTTATAATATTTTCTCTATGAAGAGAAACCCAGACGATGATCCTCCTCTAGGCGTAGATTGCACTTTTGTTGAAGGTCGTTCGTGGGTACAGAAGGAGATGCCATGAACAAAAAAGAATCAGTAAACCCTAGTATTTTAGACTAAAAACGTAAGAGAAAACTTGAATGCATGTAGTAAACCACTTACAATAATGAAATTTCCATAGTTTCGGACATCAACCCAATGATAATTATTTGAAATTTTAGTCATCGTTGATGATGGTGATTATGGATTTATCACTAAATAGTTGTTTTTGGGAAGAAGTTGAGTATTTTTACGGTTTTCTTTTGTGGAATGAGATATTGGAGCGTAATTTGAGCTGAAAAGGTAACCCAAAGAGCTCTACCCACCACCACTGCTAATACCAAAAAATGATGAGAAGAATTGTTTTGTATTTTCACTCATTGCTCAAACGATGAATGAATGAATGGATTGGAACAGACAAATAGGTAAAATTTTTGTAACATGGCACTGGGCATTAAAACATAATCAACATGATATGTAGAATGGAAATGCTTTAGCTCAGGTGATCCACAGGCCACACCAAATGACAATCGAGGTAACGTGAAGTATGCATAGTAGGGTGAAATCACATCCCTCAATTTAAAGTCAATTTACACATGCGTCACCATCGACAATTTTTTTATATTTTTATTTTAAATATTTTTTTCTTGTCACTTCATGATCCATCGCACCATAGCTGTTGATTTTGACTAAGAAAAATCATATTCAGAGCATATTCCCCCTAGATTTAATTTGACCCGCCAATTTTTGTTTATAAAAAAAACAATGTTGCCATTGTGATACATATGTTGTACTCGATGGAAACCCACTCATCTCAGAGGATAAATTATAGTGCAGCAAATTTCACGCACTTTCATGCAGAGAAAAATTCCTTTCATGCAGAGAAAAGTTCACGCACTTTCATGCAAAGAAAAGTTCCTTTTATGCAGAGAAACGTTCACGCACTTTCATGCAGAGAAAATTTCCTTTCATGTAGAGAAAATTTCACGCACTTTCATGCAAATAAAAGTTCATGCAGAGAAAAGCGCACGCACATGGGAAATCTTATGGTTGGTTCATGGCATTAGTCCGACAGTTTTTGATTCTATGGTTTTGGTCCGTGGTATTTAGTCCTTGGTATTTGAACCTATGGTTCTGGGCCATGGTATCTCGTCATAAGTGTTGATCCCAAATGTTGGGTCCATGGTATTGAATTGTTATGGTTTTTGGTCAGTGGTATTGTGAAAGGCCTAAGGCTATAAAAGAGGAAGGAGATCATTTGGTAAGGAATCTTCTGAATTATTGAATATCTGATAAAGTGCTAGATCTGGAATACTGTGATTGGGTTATGGTGCAGATCTGGATCTGAATGAAGAAGGAGCCTGAGTGCAAGGAGAAGGATAAGTTCTATTGATGGGTCAAAATCTTAAGGCTGGAATAGTGGTATCTCTATATGATTTTGATCTGTGATATGTGGCGCACGCTTGATCTATAAATATGATAATATGGATTAAATAATATCTGAATGTTTGAAAGAATGAATTTATAGATCTATACGCAGGTTCAGTGAAGCGAAGGTGCGTATACACGCTATTCTTGTAAGGGAAAGTCGCGTATACGCAGGTCGATATTGACACAGAAGCGTATGCACGTAGGTTTCTGAATAGTGAAGTAGCCTACATCTCTTGATTTATGTTCTAGCTGCTTCTGTTTATTGCTACAGTGTTCTGGGTTCAGAAGTGGGGTGTGATTACTGTTATTATGATCTGGGTATAGTCCTCAGAGAAGTGTTTATCTTGATTCAGTTTTGATTGGTGAAAAGGTGATTGGTTGATGCAGAAATTCTTGATGTTTGATTGATGTTATTTGTGGATCCAGTCTGAAAATTTATGAAACGTGGTCCCTGGAAGGAAGAGAAGGTTGTAGTCTTCTGCAGGTAGCAGCCTGCGTACTAGTATCTCAAATAGTACAAGAACAGAGGGGGGTTGTAGCTCCCTTCCAGGAGAAGCTGGAAAACAAGAGAGGGTTGTAGCTCTCTGCAGGTACCAGCCTGCGTACTAGTAAAGGATTGCACCAGTACAGAATCATTGTAAAAAGAAGTTTCTAATTGAAAACATAGAGACATATTGTAGCAGGTGGTTTTCACCCACATTGGGTTTCCACCTTATATCTTGTGTTCTTGTGTGTGATTGTCTTCTGCTCTATTTTTTTGTTCCTGGTTACTATTTATATGATCCTGATGCATAGATTAATGTTCAACATCTGTAGAATATTTTAAATTATAAGTCTGTATGGTATACGCGGGTTACCTTATCTGTAGTTGCATATATACGCAGTTGTCTCTAACTGAAGTAGCGTATATGTTATGGGTTGGAAAAAGAAAATAATTGACCAGATAATACTGATTCACCCCCCCTCTCAGTATTATTTCCAACAATTGGTATCAGAGCGGGTCCTTCAGAAGAAGCTTGATCACTTGAAGGAAGATCTATCATTGTGAGAAACTACGAGAGAGAAGCATCAATCAGGCCACCAATTTTTGATGGGACCAACTTCGTCTATTGGAAGGTAAGAGTTACAACCTATCTTCAATCTCTTGGTACAGAAGTCTGGGATATCATAGAT
>APFE031446325.1:3680-16476 GCA_000404065.3 Pinus taeda | reverse complement strand
GAATTGTTATGGTTTTTGGTCCGTGGTATTGTGAAAGGCCTAAGGCTATAAAAGAGGAAGGAGATCATTTGGCAAGGCATCTTCTGAATTATTGAATATCTGATAAAGAGCTAGATCTGGAATACTGTGATTAGGTTATGGTGCAGATCTGGATCTAAATGAAGAACGAGCCTGAGCGCAAGGAGAAGGATAAGTTCTATTGATGGGTCAAAATCTTAAGTCTGGAAGAGTGGTATCTCTATATGATTTTGATCTGTGATATGTGGCGCACGCTTGATCTATAAATCTGATAATCTAGGTTAACTAATATCTGAATGTTTGAAAGAATGAATTTATAGATCTGTACGCAGGTTCAGTGAAGTGAAGGCGCGTATACACGCTGTTCTTGTAAGGGAAAGTCGCATATATGCAGGTCGGTATTGACACAGAAGCGTATGCACGCCAGTTTCTGAATAGTGAAGTAGCGTACATCTCTTGATTTATGTTCTAGCTGCTTCTGTTTATTGCTACAGTGTTCTAGTTTCAGAAGTGGGGTGTGATTACTGTTATTATGATCTGGGTACAGTCGTCAGAGAAGTATTTATCTTGATTCAGTTTGGTTGGTGAAAAGGTGATTGGTTGATGCAGAAATTCTTGATGTTTGATTGATGTTATTTGTGGATCCATTCTGAAAATTTATGAAACGTGGTCCCTGGAAGGAAGAGAAGGTTGTAGTCTTCTGTAGGTAGCAGCCAGCGTACTAGTATCTCAACTAGTACAAGAACAGAGGGGGGTTGTAGCTCCCTTCCAGGAGAAGCTGGAAAACGAGAGAGGGTTGTAGCTCTCTGCATGTAGCAGCGTGCATATTGGTAAAGGACTGCACCAGTACAAAATCATTGTAAAAAGAAGTTTCTAATTGAAAAGATAGAGACATATTGCAGCAGGTGGTTTTCACCCACATTGGGTTTCCACCTTATATCTTGTGTTCTTGTGTGTGATTGTCTTTGCTCTATTTTTTCTGTTCTGGTTACTGGTGTTTATATGATCCTGATGCATAGATTAATGTTCAACATCTGTAGAATATTTTAAATTATAAGTTTGTATGGTATACGTGGGTTTCCTTATCTGTAGTTGCATATATACGCGGTTGTCTCTAACTGAAGTAGTGTATATTTTCTGGGTTGGGAAAAGAAAATAATTGACCAGATAATACTGATTCACCCCCCCTCTCAGTATTATTTCCAACAAACAATTCAACAAGTCTCCTTCCACCTAAGGTTGAAATAGGAAGCCTTCGGATAAAATATATATTTAAAAATTAAATATTAAAAACATATAGCTCAAATTATTCCTTTAATTTCAATTACACATCAAATTTGTTGACTTCACAACTCAAATTCTTTCTTTTCTTGCCTTCTCAACTTTCTAAACCCTTAGAGGCAACAATGAAATTGGAAAACAAAAAGATGCAATCCTGCTGCCATTTATTTAGTGGCCACTTCTCTACGAATGTGAATATCCCATAAAATATAAACCCGATTTTCTTTCAAGAAGACGATTAAGTACTTATCCTATAAACTGAACCAATTTTTTCCAACACTATTTGATATACAAATCGAATTGCTCACTTTTCATATTTTTCCCCAATACAAGCGAATTTGGTAACTATGGTCTAATGTTTGGCTGGGGAGGTTTGGTCTCCATAGGTCTTCTGGTCGAATCCTAGGTAGGACTATGCATGTTTGTGAGTTGTCCATGCATGATTTCTTCAGTGGAAAAAAGAAAAGAATAAAAATGAAGATGAGTTATACCTCAATCACATGCTTTGTAAAAACTTTCCAAATTATATATATGACTTTTCAATAAACTCATTCTTGGTATGTAGAGACTTCAAACTTTAAACATTGCAAAAATAGTTAAATTATATTTAAAAAATATTAAAAATAAATTAAAATCGGTTTAAAGATTCAAACAACGAACATAACTAAAGGATCATAATATAGAAGACAATATTTCCATGTAAAATATATGGAAAGAACAATTACCTTTTAAAATATATCTATCTGTACTTTATAGATAAAATGTGAAACTTTCTACACAACCTTCTTAAAAAAAACATAATCAATGGCCAAACTAAGACATTATTATTGTCGCGAGGTATTTAATATTTTTTAAATATAATAATTAGTTTTGTTAATGTCTAAAGTTTGAAGTCGCTGCATAATTCGTTGAACGAATTCAAACAACAGAATAGCTAAAGTAATAAGAAACTCCATTTAAATATATGAAAGAACATTACCCATGATTGAAATCAGCACGATTGAATATGAACGTATTATATAGATATAATACTAATAATATATAATAATACTTTTAAGATAGAATTGAAACTTTCTAAACAATCTTCTTAACACAAAACATTAATCATGGTACACTAGACATTATAATTGTCATAGGGTAATGACTAGATTCTCCCTCACAATGGCAAAATAAATAATTAAACAAAATACCTCAATTTAGCAATAAGTAGAACTTAAATTGATTGGATTCTAAACATTAACATTAATTTGACTGTAGTATTTTTACTTTAATTTAGCTATATTTAAAATAAGGGGAAAGTACTAGCTACTATGTAGCATTTGTAATTAAAATTATATTTATTGATCTAAAATTATATTTGTACTTTGTCTTATTTTAATAAAATGAAAATACAAATTTATATATATCATTATCATAAATATACACTTCTTAAAAGGCTATATTATCTTCTATATAATATAATTTTTTGTACACAATTTTTATTAAATATTTTCATACTCATTTGAATATAAAATTCAGGTATATATGGAAATTGCATAAATATTATTTAATGAAATAAGGTGATCAAAGAAATATTGTATTGGTTAAATACATTTTTAAAAACATTGTTACATTCTACACCATTTATTGAAATATATGACATGTTTTGATATAGAGGCTTCGTTATAAAATTTTATTGTAAAAGGATATAAACATTTGTCATCATTTGAAGAAAGAAAAGTTGGAGTTTTATAGACAATTATTTCATACATCCACCCCCTTAACGATTAGTAAATGAAATTTTACAAACTAGAATAGCCATATAAATTAAATCGTTGGTAAACATAGATAGTAATGAATCCATAATCTATAATAAGCATCAAAATACTTACTTCATTATGCATTTCACGTCAGTAAACATTAAATATATTGTAAAAAATAACTAAATTATAATTGTATTAATTATTATTATTGATTATTTAAAAAATAATATAAAGTTAAACATTTATACAATTTTAAAAAACATGGAACCTCATTTTTATCCAAAATATTTACCTTCAATTTATTATGAAAATTCTTAATATGTAAATGGGCTTTGTTTGAATACCATGGGAAAATTCCATGGCCTTTCAATATCATATACCCAAAAAAACTACAACTCGTTTCATATGATACTTGTTTAAACAACATTTTTTTAATCAATCAATTTAATTAAAAGGGAAAAAATAACATCATTATTTTAGAGATAAATCTCAAAATTTGATTTGAGTACACTATTTTTAATATTCTAAAACATTCCATTAAATTTAAATCCATACCATCTTTTTAATAAATGGAAATTGTGAAAGCCCAAATAATCAATACATATATTATTATATATATATATATATATATAATATAATATATATATATAGGTGATATTCACTTCAATGTAAAAAGAGATTCTCCTTAGCCACATGAGAAGACAATTTTTTTATTATTAATTTTATGCTAGTGCAGTCTAGTAGAACCAATACTTTGTGATCTTGACCCTTGAAATTAGGGCCAACTTGACATTGGTTGAGCTAGCCTAGGTTTTGCTAGGGAAATAAATATATGCATTTCAAAATTTTCTATCTCGTCAACCATGAGTTAGGTAGTGTGTCACCTGTTGTTTGAAAGGTCACATCGATGACTACAATATGGTGTAACCTATTCTTTTGTTTTCCTTGATTTTGTCCACCAAATTCTTAATTTACATCGAGGGTTGCTTCAAGCTTAAGGGCCATGTTTAACCATTTCTTTGACATCAATGGAAATAGTTCAACAATATGACTATGCTAGTCTTATGTTCATAATTGAAAGATGTTGGCAGATTCTTATCTTTTCATTTACATCACTAAATGAAATTTCAAATATTAACTAACTTGCAATTCTAAATCTATGTTTATATTTTTCACATTTACCTAGTACAATTATGAAATTACCATGTAAATGATTAAATAACTAATGACACCATGTGAATACATATTTAGTTTTTCACATTTACCTAGTAGAATTAAAATGAACAATTGCACTAGTTATTAAATACATTGACACGAAAACTAAAAACAATCATTAAAATTATCTTTATTGATCCAATATTATATTTTTGGCTTTGTCTTATTTTAATATAATGAGAAAAAATAAAAGTACAAATATATATATATATCTATATATATATATTTCATGTATATATATATATATATATATATATATATATATATATATATATATATATATATATATAGATAAGCTTGACTATATGTAACATCCCCCTATAACCTTGCATGAAAATACATGGAGATAATTTTTTTACACAATTTACCCACGAGTAACTAGATCCAAAAAATACTATTATAGATTCCTCATTAACCATTAGATAGAATCGTCATCATTACATAGAGTAACTTTAGTAAAGGAATAGTAGGTTACATAAACATTAACAACCATTGTTGTAGCATCTTAACGTAAACTTTCTGATGTAACCTTGTATCATTTTCATGATTCATTTAACTAGATTAGTTAATCACATAATTAACATTATAAACATCACCTTAATCAAGGAATCCACATCGTAAATGTAACACGATAAGAAACCACATCATTAGACATTGATATACCCTAGAAACTCCATAGAGGGTGAAAACCAGCAAACGTTTAATTTTATTATTAAACACCCGTGAGGGTATTAAACACTCACTCAATGGTTATAAGGGAGTCCATTCCATGACCATTGTCATAAAATATTACAAATAATATCATCTCAAAACCAAAATAACTATCTATAGGATATTAAAATCATCATGACATCATTTACCCACAAGGCCTTTAACATTAAGTCTTTGCAACCGGTTCTTCCTATTTGTGGGTCATTCTCCAACTAACATTTCTTCAATCTACATAACCCACTAGTTGATCACTTGCTAGAATGTTTAATACAACCCATCTTTCACATATGTCACAGTATTCTCTACAACCTGTACTAAAAACAGACTTGATATAGCAATTATATCAAAAGGTGATTACAAAATTCATTATTAGTGATGCTTCAATATCTATTCGTGTGCATCCATAAAAAATAAGAAAATATTAGGACATGTCTTATTCACATGCATTAATAAAATAATACAACATTTCTATAAATATATACTTCATTAACCATTATTCCAATCACTCAAGCACACATTCTTTCTCTTTTCCAAAGGCAACCAACTTCATTAACCATTATTCCACTCACTCAAGCACACATTCTTTCTCTTTTACAAAGGCAACCAACTACATTGTTCATATTCCTTAATAACATCTTAGTTTTGATCTTTGTAATTGTAATTATATATTTTATAGAAAATATCCTCTCAGTTATGTTATTATGTGTTCTTTTCCATAGGAACTAATACACTAGATATTATTCTTATGCATGTGATTGCATGTTCTTTCCTAAAACAAATAACGTAATAGATAGATATTGTGCTTGTGCATGCAACTGCATGTTCTTTCCAACAACATTTCAACAATTATCTTCGAAAGGATAATTATTTACAATAACTATAGTACATGAAAATACATGCCCTATTCCAAAATAGAGTTAACACATTAATAATTATCTCTTGCATGCAACCACTTGTTCATTAATATGACAATTATTCTTCTTGCATAAACACACATTTCCCTTTCCCGAAAGAAACTAAATACATAGAATCTTAGTTTTAATATTTTTGATTGTAATTATATATATTAAGAGAAGCTAGCATCTCAGTTATGCCATTATGTGTTCTTTTTCATAGGAAATAATACACTAGATATTATTCTTATGCATGTGATCGCATGTTCTTTTCCTAAAAATAATAATGTAACAGGTAGATACTATACTTGTGCATCAAACTACATGTTATTTCCAACAACATTTCAACAATTATCTTCCAAAGGAGAACTATTTACAATAACTATATTACATGAAAATACATGCCCTATTCCAAAGTAGTGGTAACACATTAGTAATTATCTCTTGCATGCAACCACTTGTTCATTAATATGACAATTATTTTTCTTGCATAGTATTTGGTGACTTATCAAGAAAATGATGTTTCTAGGAAAATTAATTCATTCAAACATGGCCCAATCATGATATAACAATATTTAGAGATTAAATTTCCACAATTTCGTTCCAAGAAAAGCAACAAATTAACCCTAAAATACCAAAAATCTCAATATCATGAATGCAGCAAAATAAAGAATCAAAATAGAATTAACATAGTACTTACATGCCCTAGATGCGGGTGATTGGACGGGTGTCATGGCGAGGCCACATGATAGCCATGTGCCTCCTCGTGCCTGAGGCAAGTCTTCATAACAACTCGCCGCCATGGAATGTTGGTACAGAGCGTGCCTGAAACTGCATTCAATGCAACATTGGGTGAAAGGGAGAAACTGCAAACTGCAGTTATGGAGGAAAGATTCCAAGGGAAGGGAGGTTTTTTTTAAATGGGTGTTGATCCAGGCCACAGGGATCATAACGCTGTGTGCCGATTCACTCTCCAGGACACAGCTCCAGACGGGAGGCATTTGCGTTCTGATTTTGAGGGGCATCTGTGTTCAGAGGAATGGCATCTGCGTTCAGTTGAGGGATATTTGCGTTCACTGGAATGGTGTCTGCATTCAGTTGAGGGGCATCTGCATCACAAGTCTGCAAATTTGGTTGGGGGCAGTCTCCAACCTTGCTTCCACCCTGCTCCTGCAATTACACAAGGTCTCGCTGCTCTTGCAAAGATGGTCCGAAGGAGGGGACCTGCTCGAGGAAGGCCGTCTCGTCCTCCATCCTCAAGGCATCGCCTTCCTTGTTGTCGTTGTCGCTGCCACGAAGGGGTTCAGGCCAACCCCATCCAAGCTAGTCAATTTATGGAAGCGGGAGGTTCTAATCAGGAACCAGCCCCTGCACCTGCATTCGGCTCCGCCATCTTCACATTTGGCAGTTCGATGGACAAACCACGTATCAATGCACACGTCTCGGTTTTGTTCATCGAGGAGCCCCAGGAAGATGAAGGAGCTTCGAGGAGTCCGGAGAAAATCCCAGGTGGAAGCTCAGCCGAGGAAGGGAAGAAACCGGAGGAGGCACCTGAGCAAGCCCCTAACAGCCCTCAAAACCAAAAAGCATCGACTTCTGAGGAGGAAGATGAGGACGAATGGAACGCCATGCGAGAGAAATATGGATGGTGTAGGGTGGTCGAGGAAAAGCTGCCGGAGTAGCCCTCAGCTGGCTCAAATCCTCGTCATCCAGCTCTGCTCAGGTTCTGTCATGGCTTATGGCTCTGTTTTTAATTTTTCAGTTTCATATCCAAAGCTTCTGCTTTCTCTTGTTGATTTTGCATGGCCTGTCAGGCAAATTGTCAAGAGTCTCATGAGACCCCTGCGTGGGCAGTCCTGTTGCGTTTCTGCGCCCCTGCGAGGGCAGTTCTGTTCTGATTTTGTGCCCCTGTGTGGGACTAATCTGTCTAGTCTGGTCATTTTGGCCCTTCATGAATAGCTCAAGTCTAGGTGCGAAGCCCCGGTGAGGGCAGTGTTTTTTTGTGCTGGGTAAGATGAGTCCAAAATGCCACAGTTGGCCTTGGACACAATGATTTCATGTCTGTAAAGTTTCACTGTACATAATATAATAGCGTAGTTTTACTGAGAAAAAAAAAACATAGTACTTACATGTAAGAAGAATATATCCAATCACCAAGATATTCCAATGATAGAAGCTCCAAGACAAAGAATAATAATCAAACATCAAAATTCATCCATTCATGCAAAAAGTCTCATCCTCAAAAGATAGCGAAAATCTCACTAGAATATATGATCCAATCCAAGTGATGATACAAAGTGAATTCAACTAACTCCTATTTATAAACTCATAAGGAGTTTTAATTACCTAATTTGGCCTACATTAGCCCCTAAAATAAAATAATGTGCAGATTAACTAAATTTTGGTGACAAGCCCACCAAGCTAGATCACAAATAAAATAATATGCCCCTCAAGAGGTAAAATAATAATATATGCATGTCATAGGGCCCTTCAAGAGGCCTGATGAGGTTCATAAGTTCCATAATGATGAATAAGACCCTCAAAAAGTGATGGACAAGGGGGTGGCCCCTTTCTTTAAACAATAAAATTGTGGTGCTCCTAGTGGTGTGGGGGCACAATAATAACCTCATGGGTCTCCAAATGAGTCGAAGACGTCTACAAATAATCTATAAGCACTTCGATGATGGTGTAGGTAATGCAATATCATCCTACAAGTCTTGGGTTAGCTACCAAGTGCATGGTACATTTGTTGGGACGGTTGGGCAAAGGTGAACCAGGTGCATCTTCCTCATCCAATAGGTGAATCTCGAGCAATCTCTAAACATACTCAGGGATCCATGGAGTGTTTTCTACTATTTTGGAGGCCCGTGGCTCTCAACACACACCCTACATGTGCCAATGTATCCCTCTAGAGGATTAGGACCCCGTATAGGAATACCAAACCTAATATGGAGACCATTTTCAATCTTGTATAAAACCAAACGCGTCCCCTAGCCTTCCATTACAACAATTCATTAGAGAAATCGAGTAAATGAGCTTGCCAACAATGAACCAGAGGCGGGGACTTCATAATGGCCTGCGCTTCCATAATGGGCTTCGGGATGTGGCAATGTCTCCCAAACTCCAAATGGGGTTAACCAAATATCCTATTAGGTGGTCTCTACTTGTAAAGGGGATAATATGTTCAAGATACATCCTTTTAAAGGTTGTGGTATGTTATAGATAGGTGAATGAAGTACAGGATGAGATTGGGTAGCCTTAGGCTACATGTTGGGGTGCAAGGGTAGTTAATAAAAGGGTAGCCCACACTTGGGTTGATAAGGTATAGGATGGAGAAAATCGTGGGACAAGAGGTGCCCCGACCTTGATTTTTCCACCCATCTTATATGTCATTTTCATTTTTTATTTTTTATTCAATTAACTACTTGAGGCTCAACGGGTAAGAGCATGATGTATGAGATATAGCAGTGGATACACATTTTTAGGGTAGGGAGGTTCATTTCCCAACAGGGTTGGGAATATCATGGGTTGGTACATGATGAAGGAGACTCATAGAACCTATAGGAACCAGGGTGATGACCATGATGATGGGTTGAGCTCATGTATTTTCTTTTTCCCACATGTTAAATGTGTTTGTCCTTGCCATATTTTGCATTTTGTGGTACATTTTACTATTAAATGTGGCCAAATATGCTTTTATATTTCTTTCTAGTTGCATCAATCTCCACGACATCATTCTAGGCCTAACCCAAGGTGTGGGCAAGGGGATGGGGTGAGCTAACCATATGTGGACCCAGTGGAAGAATGTGGACCCAATAGAGGAATTTGAACCCAACTGGGAGAAATGATGAATAGGGTAATAATGAGTGGAAAGGGGATAATATATGCGGATAAGGGAGTGGGACCACACAACCAAAATTAGGGTTTCCTATGAAATACCATCCCTAAAGCCAAATGGTCATAAAAAGAGATCCCATGGGACTAGAATCCAAGGTTAATATCCAAAATGGGTCCAGGGGATAAGAGCACAAACCTAGACCATTATTTGTGTCGAATCCCCCCACTAATCCATTCCCATCAGTGTCCATGATAAGAAAACTACAATACACAATTTCCAAATAACAAGGCATACCTTTAGGTTTGGGAGGCCCAACGTCAAACATATGATCATGGCAAATGGGTGAGGGACCACATGGTTGGCTCAAGTGGTGCAAAAATGGCATAATGAGCTAGCTAGTGGCTGCTAATGGTTGTTGGCTACCGGCTGAGGACCATCTTGGAGAAAAAAATTATCCTAGAGATATTACCCACAAAATGGTAGGTAATAGGTCATAGAAGTAGAAATTAAAAGGCTCACAGCTAAAAATAAAGATCAACTGATGTTGTCTCATATGTTTGACGAAAAGGAGTGTGCATACAAATAAGAAATTTTAGATTTAAAAACATAGCTACAAGAAGGAATGAAGATTGAAATTTGAATGAGGAAGCAATACAATGAGTTGGAGGATGAGTTCCAAAAATTGAAGGTGGTGCGATCATTGACTAACACCTGCATGTTTTGGTCTAATGAAAATCATGATTCCCAACATCCTTTATTTGAACTGTAAGTTGTATTCACTGATGCATATTCATATTTGTATGTTGCATTAAATACATTGTTGGCATTATGACACAGATTTGGCACTATGACACAAGTGTTGTCCTTGATGGCAACTCACTCGTATGACAGATCACAGTTCAGACTCACAGAATGAAGAAAGAGAAGTATACGCAGGTTCCCCACTAACCAAGCCACATGTACACGTGGGTTAGCAGACCAAAAGATGCGTCTAATGTACACACGCACTTTCACAGAAGGAAAGGCATGTACATGTTGGAAAACTAAGTTTTGGTCCGTGGTATTTGGTCCATGGTATTTTGATCCATGGTATTGGTCCAAGATATCTGGTCCGAAGTCTTGACCCAAAGTATTTGGTCCAAGTTATTGGTCCTAAGTGGTTTTGGTCCATGGTATTGAGTAAGGCCTAAGACTATAAAAGGAGGAGAAGACCATTAGGAAAATGTACTCAAGTATTGAATATCTGGTGAAGAGCAAGATCTAGTATACAGGTTATTGGGTTATGGTGCAGAGCTGGATCTAAACCAAGGATGAACCTTAGCACTTATGAAGGATAAGATCTAATGATGGGTCAAGATCTTAAGGCTTGAAGTGAAGTATCTTTGTGTGGTTTTGATCATTTATCTGAATAACTAGCACATGTTGTAGTCTGTAAATATGATTATTTGGGTATAACTGAAGTATGGAATTGTTGTAAACTTTAAATCATCATGTACAGATCTGTACGTAGGTTCACTTTAGAAAAATCACGTATACACGCTGATTCTGCATATCAAAGAAGCATATACATCTTAAATTTGATTTCTAGATCCCTACGTAGGTTCTCCTTGAGAAAAGTGCGTATGCACATAGGTTAGACACATGGAAGTAGTGTATGCCTCATAAAATATGTTTTAGCTGCTTCTGTTTGCTATTACAGTGTTTTGGGTTCTCACTTGGGTTCTGGTTATTGTATTCTGGTGACAACATTCTGAAAAGTGATTGATTGATTTAGTTGTGTTTGGTGCAAAGGAGATTGGTTGATGCAGATATATTTGATGATTGAATGATGTTATTGATCCAGGTGGATGTTGGTGGCCACCCACCTATCCCATTTGGACCCCCACAAATGTCTCTTTCAGTCTTTTCAGTTTCCTAAATTGTAGCACAGTTTACTATTTTTAGCAGTTTTTTCGGGTCCTGAACTTCCGGAGCCGTTTTGAGGCCCTAAACGACGTTTTTGGGAAATCTGGGGGCAACATGGGTCCATGGACTGATGTTTACCTTCCAAAAGTGGTAGTTCTCAGATATATCTTTCTAACGAGCTATCATACGCGTCAAACGGAGATCGTATGCCAAAGTTACGACCCCGGGAAATTGATGTACCAATTTACCCAAAACGGGGCCCACAATTTGGCGTTTCATCTTCTAAGGGTCGGTTTTGGAATGTGAAGGGTTTTCCATTGTTTCTCAATAATAAATAGGCCTTCGAGCCTCATTGTAACACAAGTTCGGGAACAGTTCAGAGGCATGTAGCCGCACATCTCTTCTCAGAGATAAGCTACCATCGCCCTAGCTGGGTTATTTCCATTTCTGGTTGTAAGCATAATTCGGTATTTTCCATTAATGAAATGAAGTATTATTTCCGCTGCAAATCTTTATTTATGGTTATCACATCTCTGTATTTATGGTTATCTCTGTAATCTATTGCGTTCCTGTTTAAATCTGGATCAGCGGTATCAAAGCGGTCTAATTTTTCTCGGTTTTTCTTTGCATGTCCCCAACGAGGTCAGGATATAAGGAGTTAGGGCTTGAACTGGTCGAACCTTTGCAAGACTAGCCTCGCAAATCCCGACGGCCTCCCATGGTGGATGAGAAAAAAGACGAGGGGGCAGGAGATCCTATCAAAATCTTGCTCGAAGAAGCCCTCGAGCGACACGGAACGCGATGATGGACAACTTTGTGCAGATTCTTCAGCGGCTACCTAGAGGTGACGCATCGGCTTCCAGCAGCGACTCTGGAAACGCCACGCCCTTTAAGGTACAAGTTAATTTGAAATCCCCATCTTCGAGGGTAAAATAGACGCAGATGCCGTAGATAAATGGTTAAATCTGCTAGATGGGTATTTCTCTGTTCATGAATTTTCAAGTCGGGAAAAGATTGTTTTCGCGCTTCTCAAAGCAGCCCCCCACGTCAAGGACTGGTGGGAAACCTATTGCGAGCAGAAGGATGAAAGTACAGGCTCACTATTTTCAGCCGCACCCACTTGGAATGACTTTCGGAATGCCATCAAGGAGTAGTACTACCCTATCAAAAGATATGAGGACAAATACATCAAA
>APFE031446319.1:0-16955 GCA_000404065.3 Pinus taeda | reverse complement strand
AAACAGCCTATAAAGAAGTGGGCCAGAATGGAGGCAAAACTGAAAGAAAAGTTTCTGCCAAAAGATTACCAGATCATGTTGTATAGACAGGTGCAGAACTTGAAACAAAGAGGAATGACTGTTAAGGAATTTACAGAGGAATTTTATAAGTTGAATTTGCGAGTAGGGTATGTGGAAGATACCCCAGAAAAAACAGCCAGATTTGTGAATGGCTTGAGAGGGGAGATTCTGGATGAAATCGGTATCCTCTCACCCCAAACGTTGGATGAAGCTTACCAGTTTGCACTGAAGGCAAAGGAGAAAATTAACCGGAAACAGAACGCCAAGAGAGGAGGTGGAACTGGCAGGGGAAAAGGTAAGGTTTTTGGTAGAGGTAGAAGTACAGGTCCAAATGAGGAAGGCAGTAGTTCCAAGTCTACTGGCACAACAGAGAAGGACAATAGCACTAGAGAGGGACGACCAGCTCAGTGAGAGCGAGGATTTGGTCGGGGCAGGGGAACTGTCCAGTGCTATCGTTGTCACAAATTGGGACACAAGTCGTATGACTGTCCTGAAGGTGAACCAGTAGGTGGGAGAGGAACTTATGTTGCTCAGCCTGAGGATGTTGAGGAGACACCTCAAGAAGCAGAAAACATACCGGAGACAGGGGAAGCTTTAGTGTTGAATAAAGTGTTGTTAAAACCAACAAAAGAGGTTGTAGAACCGGATCAGTGAAAGGCTTTGTTCCGCACTGTCTGCAAGTCACAGGGTAAGTGTTGTAAATTGATCATTGGCAGTGGGAGTACGGACAATTTAGTAGCTGTGGAGATGGTAGAAAAACTGGGATTGAAGAAACTGAAACATCCTACTCCCTACAAAGTGTCGTGGCTACAGAAAGGGCATCAGCTGTTAGTTGATGAACAGTGTGAGGTGGAGTTTCAAATCGGTAGGTACAAGGATAAGATCCTTTGCGATTTCATGCAAATGGATGTCTATCAATTACTGTTGGGACGACCTTGGCAGTTTGATAGAAGTGCAGTTCATGACGGAAAAACCAACTGCTATAAGTTTGTTAAAGATGGGATCAAGCATACGCTTGTACCCATCAAGGAGGAAAATACAACAGAAACCAGTGGGGTGAAGGCACTACTGATGGGCGAAAAGGAATTTGTAAAACAGATTGAGGACAGCGAAATAAATTTTGCTGTCATAAGAAGACCAAAGGCAGTAGTACTACATACACAGATATCAGATTTACCCGAAGAAGTTCAGAAGTTGCTGCAGGACTTTGGAGACATTGTGGTAGATGATCTTCCAGATGAATTACCACCAAGGAGAGGTATTAGTCACTGTATTGACTTTATACTAGGAGCAAGCCTGCCAAATAAAGCAGCTTATCGCATGAGTCCTAAAGACCATGAAGAAATCAGGAAACAGGTCCAGGAGTTGTTGGACAAAGGTTTGATTCGAGAAAGCATGAGCCCCTATGCAGTACCAACCGTTTTGGCTCCAAAGAAAGGAGGAGAATGGCGAATGTGTACAGATTCCAGAGCTATTAACAAAATTACTGTCAAGTACAGGTTTCCCTTACCGAGAATGGATGATATGATGGATTGTTTGAGTGGGGCGGCTTATTTTTCGAAGATTGACTTGAAAAGTGGATATCACCAAATCCGAATTCGAGAAGGAGATGAATGGAAGATAGCTTTCAAGACGAATGAAGGCTTATATGAATGGTTGGTGATGCCATTTGGGTTGAGCAATGCTCCCAGCACGTTCATGCACCTGATGAATGAGGTGCTGAAGGAATTTAATGGTAAGTTCGTAATAGTTTACCTGGACGACATTTTGATTTTTAGCAAGACTAAAGAGGAACATTTCAGACATTTGCAGAGTGTGTTGAGGAAGTTGCAGCAGAACAAGCTGCTAATTAATTTGAAAAAGTGTACTTTTTTTTTTCAGCGAGAATTAGTGTATTTGGGCTTTGTCATTGCAGAAAATGAACTAAAAATGGACCCAGAAAAGGTGACAGCTATAGTTAGCTGGCCTTCTCCGAAAAGTTTATTTGAAGTCCGAAGTTTCCACGGACTAGCCAGTTTTTACAGGAAATTTATCAGAAATTTCAGCGAGATTTGCGCACCGATGTTAGATACGATCAAGATGATGAATCAGCCATTTCACTGGACTGAAGCAGTAGAAAGTAGTTTTCAGATTTTGAAAAAGAAGATTACTGAAAGACCAATATTAAGACTGCCTGATTTCAACAAACCTTTTCAAGTTCGTTGCGATGCCAGTGGTACGGCCATTGGGGCAGTCCTTAGTCAAGAGGACAGACCAGTTGCTTATTTCAGTGAAAATCTAAACGAGAGTAGGCAAAAATACTCAACCTACGACAAGGAGTTTTGGGCAATTGTGCAAGCTTTGAAACATTGGCGACATTATCTGTTAGGTAACGAGTTTGTTTTGTTTACTAATAACTCTGCATTGCAGTACATTATGCAACAGCATAAATTGAACCATAAGCATGAAGCTTGGGTTGAGTACTTGCAGAATTTTACATTTGTATTAAAACACATTAGTGGGCAAGCAAATAAGGTGGCAGATGCACTGAGTAGAAGAACATTGCTTCTACAGGAGAGCACGATGCAGGTTTTGGGCTTTGAGCACTTAAAAGAGCTGTATCAGACCGATACTGAATTTAGGGAGGCCTATGAGGCTTGCCAAAACCCGCTATTACAAAATAACAGCATGTGGTTACACTATAATCTACATGAAGGATTGCTATTTAAGGGAGGACAGATGTGTATTCCCAACTGTTCTATGCGGGAAAACATTATACAGGAAAAACACAGTGGGGGTCTGGCTAGACATTTCGGTATCGACAAAACGATTGCTCAGGTACGAAATTTTTATTTTTGGCCAAAGTTGCAGCGGGATGTGCAGAGGTACGTGAGTAGATGTAAAATGTCAACTGGCAAAGGGTCACAGTCAGAACACCGGACTTTATATGCCATTACCCATCCCTAGCTGACCATGGGATTCAGTTAGTATGGATTTTATGCTGGGTTTGCCGAAGACACAACGAGGTTTTGATTCAGTAATGGTTGTGGTAGACCAATTTTCAAAAATGGCACACTTTGTACCATGTAAGAAAACCAGTGATGCTACTTATATAACACATCTTTTCTTTACTGAGATCGTTCGGTTGCATGGACTTCCAAGATCCATTATCTCTGACAGAGATGTAAAGTTCACCGGTCATTTTTGGAGAACTCTGTGGAAAAAGTTGAATACCCAGTTGCAGTTCAGCTCCGCTTATCATCCGCAGACTGATGGTTAGACGGAGGTAGTAAACCGAAGTCTGGGAAACTTACTTCGAAGTTTAACAGGTGAAAACTCCCGGACATGGGATCTGTACTTGCTCAGGCGAAATTCGCATACAACGATTCCCCTAACCGCAACATTGGTTACAGTCCGTTCTAGATTTTGTACGGCATCATCCGCGAGGAGTGCATGAATTACGAGATTTGGGGAAACTTGAGAAACGAAGCGCTGATGGGGAAGATTTCACCCAAGCAATGAGTAACTTACATGAACAGGTCAAACTGAAATTACAGGACATCAGTTAGAGATATAAACAGTGAGCCGATACAAAGCGTCGGGAAGTTCAGTTCAATGTGGGAGATGAAGTCCTTGCGTATTTACGAAAGGAACGGTTTCCAAAACAAGAGTACAGCAAGCTAAAATTTAAGAAGATCGGGCCCTGTAAAATCTTCTGCAAATTTTCTGCAAACGCCTATGAACTACAGTTGCCACCAGGGATCGGTATTTCCCTTATTTTTAACGTGGCAAACCTGTTTCCTTATGTCGCTGACTCAGCAGATAATACAGCAGCGAAGCCACCGCGGGACACCAGTTGTGAAGGAGATTCATGGACGAGACAGATGCCAATGGCACCACCCCTTGAGATCGAAGGGATTCTAGACACACAGGTAGCTAAGCGCACACGCAGGAAGGAGTATTTGCGGTATTTGGTCAAATGGAAGAACCGTCCGATAGAGGGCAGTTCGTGGCTTAACGCAACGCAGATACAAAAAGCAGACTATTCTGTCGACGACCTCATGGAACCGAGCCATGACTTTTTGCCACCCCGGGAGCCTGATGCAGGAGCATCCAACTTTGAGGAGACAGAAGGTGGTTGACAGTCTCATGGAGAGACAAGAACAAACAAACCATACATGCATAGCTGACAGATTGTTGGACTTGTCGGTTATTTTACTTTTCTTTATTATCTATTTTATTTTCCAGAAGGTCGTTAGGACCTTAGCAATTACAGATTGTGAACTGTTTCTTTTTAATTAGAAATTAGTTAACAGTAGATTAATATTTTACCTGAGGGTCATTAGAACCATAAAAGCCACAAACTATAAATTGTTTTAGTTAGGAAACAGTTAAATGGTTACCAATAGCTTTGTAAAAATAACTGGTGGACAGTTACACGAATTCAGGTTGGACAGTTAAACCTGAACAGAAGAACAGTTGTACCTACGAGATATTAAAAAGGCGAAAGCAAAATAGTGAGGGGATTCCTCAAACTGAGAAAAGAAATTACAGTTATTTGAAATAAAATTTGTTTTTTTTCAATTGAAGCACCACTATAACAAAATACTTTCATGCGTTGATATATAAATTCTGTGTAACTAGATTGCATTGAAATAACAAAGACAGCAAGTGTTCATAGGAAGAGAAGGGCGTTGCTACAAAGACCACTTCCAGACAAAGAAAGACGAATAATTACGAACGCAGGCTATCAACCAAGTACTACCATACAAACCCTCACGTTATTTACGAGAAATGTAAGTGCTGGAATGAAAACCCAAAATTTGTATCATTTTATTAACTAATATAACCAAATCATACAAGAGTCCTGAGCGTCTCACACTCCATTAGAAAAGTTCGTTCGAAACAGAGCTTTGAAACAGAGTTTTCAACCAAGACAATGATACAACCGAACAGAACTAAAGAGTTATCACAACGAGGAAGCAACCGAACAAATTTGGTGCGAACGAGGGTTGCAATAACCAAATACCAATATTACAGAACGAGGGTTTCAATAAATATACAGAACGAGGGTTTCGATAACGAAACATAAATATTACAGGACAACCTAAGAGTTACACAGCCGAGAGAAGTACTATTTGTTCACCGCTCAGGTGACAAACCTAATATAAATCGAAGTCTTTAAGACCACTACAGTTTACAAATAAGCCAACACGGAAAGACCCTACTCGTAGAGAAGGATTGGGAGGGTTCGAACTGGTGCCAGAAACCGCAGAGAGTGTAAAGCAACGGAGGCTAGCTACCTCGAGCAACCTGCAAAAAAAAACGAAGTGGAGGCAGGTTAATACACACAGTAACCACGGAATAATCCTTAAAACTGGCAAACGAAGAGTATGAGATATTAGTCTTTACCTGGAGTCGAGGAGGTGGCATCGAAAAACCAAACAACAACTACAATCCTGAAGACAAGGAGCGAAGGCGTTAGAATCTAAAGAAAAAGCGGAAACCAAGTCTGGCATGGAACTAGAGCTTACCTTAGTAGCCGAGTTGAAACGCAATGGAATGATGGGGACCCTGTCACAAAGTTAAATCCACAAATTAACAGGCGAGAAACAAAGTTTAATAGCAGAGAAAGCTCAACGAACAACAAGTCAAAATATATTTACAGTGCAGGAGCGGACGGCGTCGCCATAATCATCACAACCCAACCTTCAGAGCGACGGAAGGCCGAAGGCATTCATAGAAACACAGTGCTGAAACCAGACGGGGAGGCGCGGATAAACCCCATAGAGCGGAGCTGAGGTTTAGCGCGGCGAACAGGCAAAAATGGTAAGTGAACAGGCTTAAGGTTGACAAAAGGTGGATAAGGGAGACCGGCAGGTGGCCAAGCATAACCGATACCATAGATTAGAACCCCGAAAATATCAAAGAGGAGCGTACAACAACCAATAAATTCAACGTCTGTCACATTAAAGCGTACAATCTAATCACCCAAGCCGCGTTGGAGAGGCGGGAAGCCATCAGTCCTCGTACTTGTGTTCTTTCAACGATTTATGATCTTCTGTATAATATTCTGCACTGCTTCAATGCTCTCTGTGGCGAGGAGCAAACACGGTGTCTGGGCAGCATTGTGTCTAATTTTGTTTCAGGATGCAGCGTGAAAGGCTACGCCTCATCAGCAGGCGGGGAGGTTCAAGGGGCGGTGCAAGAGGGCAAGCTTCATCGCCACGATCCTCAGCCTCATTCGACTCCCCCTCAGAAGAAATTAGCTCCCCTGGAGCTAGACGAGGACGTGGCAGAGGAAGAGGGCGGGGAAGGGCAGCGGCGTGTCCGTTCAGTTCTCACCCATCCACCCGCTTCTGGTTTCCATGCGCCCTGGAAAATGCCATTTACTATGTTTTAGTTCGGATTGAAAAATGTGATCATGCAGACAGGCCAGAGGTCCCAACAGAGCCACGGGCACCCTCGCCTATTCAGTGTCCGCGACTGCAGCCTGCGGAAGCCTCGAGTGTGGTGGCAGGAATAATGGCCGGAGCAAGCGAGCTTGCAAAGAACGATGCTCCATACACAGACTCGAGTGCATCCGATCCATATGCATGTCCAGTGGTGGACGAGCAACCATCCACCTCCGTGGATGCTTAAGCCTATTGCTTGGTTGTTCTAGTTGTTTTGGAGACCGCTCTTTCAGTCTCAGGACGTCGGCACGGTGGTCACAGTGCGTAATGTGGGTCAGTTAGTCCTATTTTTTGGGTTGATTTACGTCGTAGTTTGTGTGTCTGTTATGTCGGTCATTATGTATGTGGGTTCTTCATTGTTTGTAAGTTCCTCCCTTGCCTCGGCAGGGATTGGGAGTTTATCACTTGGTTCCAGTTTTATTTGGGTTCTGGTTTGGGGTCAGTGGATAGTCTCATCGTCCTTCAGTCTCTCAGGCTCGATTTCAGTCACAGTATGCAATACTGTTCAGATGTAACCAGCTCCTCTTGGCGGATGTAAACCATTTTGTACTCTTTTTTGTATAATAATAGAAGTAGCATGAATTACACAAGAAAAAAAGGTGAGATCTTATTAGTTTTTTTAATTTAGGTATTATATTTTTTATTAGTTAAAAAATTTGTAAAATTATTAATTATTTTGTTATTAAAATTATATTTTTAAATTAATTAATAATTTAGTATATAAAATTATTAAAAATTATATATTAAATTTAGATTTCCAACTAATTATGTCAAATTTAAACAGAGTTAACGTTAAAAAATTAAATATTTTTCTCGAAAATTTTATTTATATATTTAAAATCATTTTTAATATTAAAAACACTTTTAATATTATTTTTAATTTAAGAATTGACGGTCTTTCCCAATACGTTATATTAAAGTGAAGGGAGCTCTACTTGAATGGTTCATGAGACACAATACTTGCTAAGGTTTTGCAAATGGGGTGTTAAGTTGGCTTGATTGTGGGGAAAACTCCACAGTTAAGTGTGATTGAGCCAGGGGCGATCTGGGATGTGTGTCCTCCAAGTCCTGGTTAGCAGGTGCAAGCCCCGGAAGTGATGATTGACCCTGTGGCTCATTTCACTAGTTTCAGTCCCACTTCTTCAGCATATGCAATAAGTACTAAGTGGAATATTCAAAAATCATGAGAAATTAGTGAGTTATGACTACCTCCTATGCAATAAGTGCTCAGTAAACTATTCAAAAATCGTGAGAAATTAATCAATTGCAACTATCTCTCATAAAAATAATTATAGATCAATTAATTTCTTAACACAAACACAGTTGAATCCCCAAAAGTAATATTTAATATTTTTAATTTGTTAATCAAAATATAAGAATCATTTAAACACAATCTTATAGTTAAAATCATATCAAAAGAAAATCACTTTCTTAATATTATACAAATAATATTCTAATCAATGATTATATAAATTTCAGTATATCATATATTTATTTAGATAAATAGTAAGCTTCCTGAATTATATATTATTGACTTACTTTCTTTTTCAATTGGTCTATCGATTAAAATATTATGATATTCAATAAACAAGATTAAAAGATATTAATTCATCGTTAACTTATTTATGACCTTCTTATTATTAAAATTGATAGCCCAATAATAATAAATTAATAATAACCAGCAACAGCCCACATACCATGGTAAGTGGATTGGTTATTTCGTCAGGCTGTCATCACCATGCGACCTAATTCGATCTGACAAAAACGACAAAGAATATTACCAAAGGGCTTACCTAATCGCATTATACCAGGGGAACAAAGCTGTGAGTGAAAGCTATGTTTATCATGTTCATGGCACATATTTGAGCGACAATGGGCAGGGCTTCACAGTGTTTGGGCATGCATGCACACGATTATGATCATGATAAAAGATACATTTTATATATAAATGATTAATATAAAATATATTTTTTATTAAATAGTAAGTTTTTATTATTTTGGTTAGAAGAATTTTAATTTGACTGGTTTATTAACATGTTAATTTTGTTAGAATGGTTATATGTTAATTTTATTAGAATGATTAAAAATAGTTGGAATCTGTTTTTTTTTCAAAAATTGATAGTAAAAGTGTTTGAATTATGTTTTTGATGGTCGAAATAGATTAACGCTATCAAAATCCTAGCCAAAAACTTGAGATTTGAGAATTGTAACTCAAAAAGTTCAACTAGATTTTATAAAAAATAAAGCTTATATTTCTATTATACCTCTTAGGGTAAGCCCATAACTTTTAATTTAATTACTATTAAATAAACCGGAGTGATTTAACCTGCACTAAATATTGTGAAATATTCTTATTATTAATCACAAGATTAAAAGTTGAAACTTATTTAAAAAATAGTTAATTTTTTCATCATTTTAATTAAATTAATTGATTAAATCAATTAAAATAAGTTTTTAGTTTTCGGGTAAAATGTAATATTAGTAAAATATGATATTAATTCGCTTTACCGAAACAAAGCATATTCATAAATAAAATAAATATCATTTACTATAAATAATAAATTAAATTAATTTTTTTTACTTTCTTTTAATTTTGATAATTACGCCGTAAGGCGTTTTCCTCTGAAATCAACTCCCCTCTCTGCTTACCTGTCATCTTGTAAACCACACGATTATATGTTAGACGATTGCAACCATTTCAGCCGTCGATTAAAGGGGTTGCCCAAACGGTTTTCGTGTTTCGATGAGAACAGTTTCATCCGCGCAGCTGAACAGCCAGTGCTTTGGCCTTCCAATATGCAACCAGTCCTCCACCTCCTCCTGCAGTTTCATCCGCGGAGCTGAACCGCCAGTGCTTTGGCCTTCGAATATGCAAGCAGTGCTCCACCTCCTCCTGCAGGTGGGCCTCAAGGTTCCAAGCCCAAATTTAAATCCCATTCTCGGCCATGGATGAATGGGATCAAAGACTGCGTGGGGATTTTGGTCAACACGTGCGAGGAGCTGGAATCTCCGATCATTGAATACATAGGTAAGGAAATAGAGATACCCATCTGGGTTGCAGGGCCTTTTCTACCCGCTTCGTCTTTTTTAGATCAGTCGGGGTCAGGCACCACTGTAACACATGATAGCGCAATCCGCGGCAAGAAAAGTAGTATCGATGAAGAGGAATGTCTGGAATGGTTGAATTCCAAGGCGCCTGCATCTGTTCTCTTCATTTCTTTCGGTAGCGAAGGCGGACCCTCTTATGAAGAGCGCATAGAGCTCGCTCATGAACTAGACGCTGCGCAGAAGCCATTCATTTGGGTTTTACCGGCTGACTACCATGGTCATCCTCCCCCTCCTGATCCCTTGTGATCAGGGTAGTAATGAAGGAGAAGGGGCAAAGGATATGCTTCCCGAGGGTTTGAAGATCGAAAAGAGGGAGTGTGTTTGCTAATTTTTGGTTGGGCGCCTCAGCTGCTCATACTCTCTCATCCCTCCACTGGAGGATTTTTGTCGCACTGTGGGTAGAATTCCACAGTAGAAAGCGTCGCCCATGGCGTTCCAATCTTGGCATGGCCCATAAGAGGAGATCAGCATTACAATGCTAAATTGCTCGTCAAGGACATCCAGATTGCATCCATGATCGACAAGCCAACACATGATGGGCTGGTGAGCAGGAGGGAAATTGAACATGGAGTGAAGTCATTAATGGAAAGCGAGCATGGAGCCCAGTTAATAGAAAGAGCAGCCTCTCTGAAACTCAAGTTCCGCTCTACCTGTTTCTCACCCTTCCAAGTCATGTTAGACACTTTTCTTGCTCACCTTTTACCGAAGAAGTCCGAAGTTGTTGGAATGAATGTCAGCTTGTAAGTACAGGATCTGGGTGAATAATGAAATGCGATGAGGGGGCCATTAATCTGATGCTTTTTATTAATGCAAAGGTTTCGTGTTGTGGGGTGTGCCTCTTACTTGTCTTATGTTTCACGCGATCCGGAATTGACATGATACTGTTATGAACTATAACTACAAGTTGATTTATTTGAAGATGTTCTTGTTTTGAAGTATAAGTGCAAATTGGTTTATTTGAAGACGACATTACTTCCATCATGCTTTTTAGGATAATATATAATCATTCAATCTTGCAAAAATTGGGACTTCTAAAATGTTGCAAATGTGGCAACATGAATGCCAAAAAGTTTGTAACATTGAAAATCAAACTAATATCCAACTTTTACAAATCAGATTCGATAGATTTGTATTAAATATGCTTTAGATTATATTAATAGTGTTATCTATTGATTGTGTAAATGGACAGCTTCTGTGTCAACAACAGCTATTGTTTACATCTCATTGGGTTCAGTGATATTAGTGTGTGTAATCACCATGGTTCTCTACCTTTCAAATCAACATAAACCATTCACTAAAGGGTCATCAAGCAAAATGGGTGAAGGTATACCATATTATGCCTCATTTCAAATTTGTTATTTCTAAGAGTAAAGCTATCATCTTACCATCAATATCTATGCCTCTTGTTAAAAGATTCTTGCATGTCCTGACCAGGTTCTCCAAGGCTTGTAATATTGCACATGGATATGGCCCTATACATGTATGATGATATAATGAGAACGACCGAAATTTTGAATGAGAAATTTATAATTGGCAATGGTGCTACAAGCACAGTTTACAGATGTGATCTTAAGAACTGTAAGCCAATTGCTATTAAAAGAATATACACACACTATCCACAAAGTTTGAGGGAATTCGAAACTGAGTTAGAAACTGTTGGAAGTATCAAAATTCCTGTTGGAAGTATCAAACATCGGAATTTTGATTTTGTTTATCAAAAGTACCTAAAAAAATTAAATTACTGCATTAAACTCTTAAACCCAAACTGCGCAATATAGCAAATTTTATCTAATTACTGCAACTTGATTATGTTCTGATAGCAAAATTTATCTAAACAACCATAACCCAATGCTAGCAAGTTTAGATATATATATATACCAAAACTGCCCAAAGCTCTTAACTCCATCATTGCAAATTTAGAGATATATAAAAAGGTTTATTTAAAAGTTGTGGTGAAAAAGGATCCCATTCACCCCAAATTCTATTTTATTTTCTGAGAACAAGTTTAGAGAAATGATTACCTTTCTCGCCAATGTATTTTCCTGGTCTTTTGCCCTTCTTGGTGGATCGTCCAACGTTGCAGAGAGATTCTATGTTGCGCCTGGTGAAGCCTAATTCATTGTTAAAGACCAACAATGTAACAGACGCACCCACACCTGTGACATCTCTGGTTGTAATCATGAATTCCAAGGAAGGTTCCACATTTGGGTCGTAATCATTGTCCTCTGCATTCTGATAGATCACAACCCACATTAACTATCTAGTATTTACCATTAGCCATAGCTATAGCCATAGCCAATCAAATTTCAAAGTACTATTTCCTATAACCATGGGCATACAAACAAGCCATGGCTATACCATATCTATGCAGATAGAAAGATGAACTTGATTGAAATTAAAAGAGAGAAGAATTGAATCTGAATAAGTTCCATGAGGAAGTGGACGTCCTTTGTGTAGAGTTCAGTAGATAAATGTTTCACAGCATGATGTAAATCTTCTATGAGTGGATTTTCCTCCCTGCCAATTGAAAATTTGTGCATTCTAATTTCTTCAATGTGGCCTCTGGGCGTTGCCATATTGATTGACAATGGAGCTGAAAAAAAATCCTTAATGATACTCAATAGAAGTATTTCCCCAATTAAAATTGCAGAGTCAATAACTTTTCGAGGAGGTCGAGGAAATGGAATGGTTTGATAAAACTAGACATCTAATTATGTTACCGCCTTCATTTCGCTTCAGTCTTAATCGAATCAAACTTTAATTCGATAGATCACTTTTCGCTTGGGTTGTAATATGATCTTTTTCTGATTCCTTCCTTTAGCTTCGAGGCGACGTAGAGCACAGGGTTAGCTTTTGTGAGTGTCAAGTTATATGAAATAAATTTCCATGAGTTTTTGCCAGAAAGATTTCCTGGAGTTATAAATCATTTTTGTTGGAAAATATTCTTTTTGAAATCAGTTATAATAAAACATGGAAGTAATTTCTACACTACAGAAAAAACTAGCATTTGTATCAAATGTTGCAAAGGAAACGTAATAAGGCATAAATTTTGAGGAACAATCATGACATGGGAATGGGCAAATCTAAATGAAATGTAGAGATGTAGCAAAAATGAAATTGATTTAGGGTGCCTCACACTATTGTTTTATTAATTATTGAATTAATATTACCTATAAATCGTTGTTCACGACTATGAAGCTACCAAGTTGCTCAATGGGAAAGCTATAGCCAAAGGAGTGGAGAGGTAGGAGGAACACTATAAATTGTACATGTGAGTTAATTTGAATTTACTTTAAAATCATAGTAATTGAGTTTCAATTTGAATTTATTGTGCCTCACACTATTTTTTTATTAATTATTGAATTAATATTGCATATAAATCGTTGTTCATGGCTATGAAGCTACCAAATTGCTCAATGGGAAAGCTATAGCCAAAGGAGAGGAGAGGTAGGAGGAACACTATAAATTGTACATGTGAGTTAATTTGAATTTACTTTAAAATCATAGTAATTTAGTGAATGGTTTATGTTGATTTGAAAGGTAGAAAGCCATGGTGATTACACACTAATAGAAATGAGATGTAAACAATAGCTGTTGTTGACACAAAAGCTGTCTATTTACACAATCCTCCTCCTGCAGTTTCATCCACGTAGCTGAACCGCCAGTGCTTTGGCCTTCGAATATGCAACCAGTCCTCCACCTCCTCCTGCAGGTGGGCCTCAAGGTTCCAAGCCCAAATTTAAATCCCATTCTCGGCCATGGATGAATGGGATCAAAGACTGAGTGGGGATTTTGGTCAACACGTGCGAGGAGCTGGAATCTCCGATCATTGAATACATAGGTAAGGAAATAGAGATACCCATCTGGATTGCAGGGCCTTTTGTGCCCGCTTCGTCTTTTTTAGATCAGTCGGGGTCAGGCACCACTATAACACATGATAGCACAATTCGCGACAAGAAAAGCAGTATCGATGAAGAGGAATTTCTGGAATGGTTGAATTCCAAGGCGCCTGCATCTGTTCTCTTCATTTCTTTCGGTAGCGAAAGCAGACCTTCTTATGAAGAGCGCATAGAGCTCGCTCATGAACTAGACATTGCGCAGAAGCCATTCATTTGGGTTTTACCGGCTGACTACCATGGTCATCCCCCCCCTTCTGATCCCTTGTGATCAGGGTAGTAATGAAGGAGAAGGGGCAAAGGATATGCTTCCCGAGGGTTTCGAAGATCGAAAAGAGGGAGTGTGTTTGCTCATTTTTGGTTGGACGCCTCAGCTGCTCATACTCTCTCAACCCTCCACTGGAGGATTTTTGTCGCACTGTGGGTGGAATTCCATAGTAGAAAGCATCGCCCACGGCATTCCAATCTTGGCATGGCCCATCAGAGGAGATCAGCATTACAATGCTAAATTGCTCGTCAAGGACCTCTAGATTGCAGCCATGATCGACAAGCCAACACATGATGGGCTGGTGAGTAGGAAGGAAATTGAACATGGAGTGAAGTCATTAATGGAAAGCGAGCATGGAGCCCAGTTAAGAGAAAGAGTAGCCTCTCTGAAACTCAAGTTCCGCTCTAGCTATTTCTCATCCTTCCAAGCCGTGTTAGACACTTTTCTTACTCACCTTTTACCGAAGCAGTCCGAATTTGTTGGAATGAATGTCAGCTTGTAAGTACAGGATCTGGGTGAATAATGAAATGCGATGAGGGGGCCATTAATCCAGCTTTTACTAAAAATGTAATTCGATGCTTTTTATTAATGCAAAGGTTTTGTGTTGTGGGCTGTGCATCTTACTTGTCTTATGTTTCACGCGATCCGGAATTGACACGATACTGTTATGAACTATAACTACAAGTTGATTTATTTGAAGATGTTCTTGTTATGAAGTATAAGTGCAAATTGGTTATTTGAAGACGACATTACTTCCATCATGCTTTTTAGGATAATATATAATCATTCAATCTTGCAAAAATTGGGACTTCTAAAATGTTGCAAATGTGGCAACATGAATGCCAAAAAGTTTGTAACATTGAAAATCAAACTAATATCCAACTTTTACAAATCAGATTCCATAGATTTGTATTAAATATCCTTTAGATTATATTGATAATGTTATCTATTTTTTGTGTAAATGGACAGCTTCTGTGTCAACAACAACTATTGTTTACATCTCATTGGGTTCAGTGATATTAGTGTGTGTAATCACCATGGCTCTCTTCCTTTCAAATCAACATAAACCATTCACTAAAGGGTCATCAAGCAAAACGGGTCAAGGTATTATGCC
Organism: Pinus taeda; assembly: GCA_000404065.3. Taxonomy (NCBI): domain Eukaryota; kingdom Viridiplantae; phylum Streptophyta; class Pinopsida; order Pinales; family Pinaceae; genus Pinus; species Pinus taeda. The sequence goes on along the minus strand of APFE031446319.1, from coordinate 2,075 downwards.
TCATTTCAAATTTGTTATTTCTGAGAGTAAAGCTATCATCTTACCATCAATATCTATGCCTCTTGTTAAAAGATTCTTGCATGTCCTAACCAGGTTCTCCAAGGCTTGTAATATTGTACATGGATATGGCCCTATACATGTATGATGATATAATGAGAATGACCGAAAATTTGAATGAGAAATTTATAATTGGCAATGGTGCTACAAGCACAGTTTACAGATGTGATCTTAAGAACTGTAAGCCAGTTGCTATTAAAAGACTATACACACACTATCCACAAAGTTTGAGGGAATTCGAAACTGAGTTAGAGACTTTTGGAAGTATCAAACATCGGAATTTTGATTTTGTTTATCAAAAGTACCTAAAAAAATTAAATTACTGCATTAAATGGGTAATATGCATTAAATTACCCAATCCATGATGAGGAGGGGTCCTTCGCATCCAGGCATCCATATTCATAATACTGTCTTTCATAAGATCCTGGCTCGGCGCATCAAAGTGCCCAATGACCTAATCAAGATGCCAAAATCAGGGTCCTCACAGTTCCCTCTGCTCATCGTGCTCGCCAAGACATAGGATCAGCCATGCACATCCTTCTTCCAATGTGTTCTTCATGAGGCACCTTGAGAGATACCATACCTCTGATTTAATGTTCATACAGCCTGCTACAGGGGTCTTCTCCAAAGTGCCTCTCACTTCTTCTATCTTCCAGTCTTTCAATTGCATCTTCTATTTTTATTGGCTTCAGGGCACCTCTTATGAAGGTTTCAAAGACATGAAGAACAAATTGGTGCTATTTTTTGTTCATTTCATCGTGAAATTACAGAGGAAATAATCCTCGTATATCAACTCGTAGTTATTCATACGATCAATTTGTTTTACAGAAACCTCTACTACAACAATTTGTCTGGAAATATTCCTGTCACACAGAACTTTACAAGGTTTACCCCAGAAAGGTGTAGATATAATGAACACATTTTATTTCTAGATCAAATTCAGTTTTCTTCTTGATATTGTCAAGTCTGTACATTTTATCTGATGGGAACGATTTTTGCCTCAGTTTTTTTGGAAATCCAGGTCTCTGTGGTTATTGGATCGGATCACTTTGTGGGATATCTACCATACAATCAAAAGGTGAAAAAAGAACTAGATATTACAAATCAGATTCCATAGATTTGTATTAAATATCCTTTAGATTATATTGATAGTGTTATCTATTGATTGTGTTAATGGACAGCTTCTGTTTCAACAACAACGATTGTTTGCATCTCATTGGGTTCAGTGATATTAGTGTGTGTAATCACCATGGCTCTCTACCTTTCAAATCAACATAAACCATTCACTAAAGGGTCATCAAGCAAAACGGGTCAAGGTATTATGCCTCATTTCAAATTTGTTATTTCTCAGAGTAAAGCTATCATCTTACCATCAATATATATGCCTCTTGTTAAAAGATTCTTGCATGTCCTGATCGGAAGAAGAGAGTTACCACTGGTGGGATAAGAAAGAATAGTTCCTTGGCAGCGCTGAAAATTTGCATTTGCATAATATAGTAGTGCGAAAGCAATTGTCTGATCGTTTGATAAGATCTGTGCAGGAGAAATGTTGGTCAGTCGTGCAAGAGCTCTATTTATGGATGAAATTTCAACCGGATTGGACAGTGCTATGACTTTCTAGATCATCAAGTGTTTTCACCAAATTATCCATCTCTTGGATGTGATAATGTTGATCTCTCTTCTGCAGCCTGCCCCTGAAATATATGAATTATTTGATGACATCATCTTAATTTCTGAAGGAGAGGTGGTTTATCAAGGACCTCGAGAATCTGTGCTTGATTTCTTCGAGTCCATGGGCTTCAAGTGCCCAGAAAGAAAAGGGGTTGCTGATTCTTACAGGAAGTAAGTATAATTTCTTATACAGTTATGGGGTTGCTGATTCTTACAGGAAGTAAGTATAATTTCTTATACAGTTATGTTTTGTCCTGTGGATTGAGAGTGGTAGTTACAAACTAACATCTATATCTCAAAACAGAAAGATTTACAGCATTTTCACGGATATGATTGTTGTGGAGCTT
>APFE031446317.1:0-12138 GCA_000404065.3 Pinus taeda | reverse complement strand
AAATAATAATTAAGATTTATTTTACTATGTAAATTACTTTTTATAAGCACATAGTCATTACAATTACAATACTATTTATCATCATTATGTCACTTACACGATAAGTGGAGAACATAACAATCATTTTATATAACCATTACCTATAATTCCAATTCACTATTCAAAATAAAATAATGATAATCATATTAATAACTATGATATTTTAGAATTTTCAGGTGTTCTCAGTTCTTGGGCATGCATCCTTCTTTGTTTCTCCCTATGTGGATGGTATGTCCCTCTTTATCGCTCCCTTGGTGTTTGTCTTTAAATATTTCTATAACCAAGCGTTTTAGTGCCTCTCCTTGATGGTCGGTCAGTGTTTTCTGTCATTGATTCCTTTAATGTCAAGGGTGTTGTCGCATGTTTAAATTTGTTGCCTCCTTCTGCAACGATGGCGAAAATGACCTCTAGTTCAAGTAATGTCACGATGGGTGTAAATCTGCTTTCCTTTTGTGATCTTGTGAAATTTGTCTCTAGTTCCTCATTCTCTGAGTTCTCATTCCCATAAGCCTCATTGATTGAGATACCTCTGGTAGCTGAAGCTTTGAGCAAGGAAATTTAACTCTCAAACTCTAAGTTGATTTGTAGATTCAATGGATTATGGTCATGGATCGTTGGCCTTCATTCTAAGATTTACGAGCACTGGAAGCCTTTAATTTTAGATGAATTGAATATTTATCCTCTTGCCAGAGGCTTCTTTGTTGCAATGTTTGATAAACCTAAATATCATGGTTTGATTTGTGATTTTGGTCTACGATTCTAGGGTAGTGCAAGGATTTATTTGCAACCTTAGTATCTCTCCTTTGATACTCTTTCGACATCTATCTTTCTACTCTAGTTTGGGTAAAGCTTTCCAACCTTCCTTTGCATATGTGGAATCGTGCATCATTGACAACAATTGGCAAAGCCTTAAGTAGATTTTATAGTAGATGTGATAATACCAAATACTCCTTGAAACGCGCATATGCACGCATATATGTGGAGATGGATTTTAACAAAGGGTTTCCTAGCTGAAATTAAGTTAATTGGTCTTGACTATCATGGGTGAAAAAATTAGACTATGAAAATATTTCTTTCAAATGTAGAGCACATTATGAAACTAGGCATCCCTTTAAAAATTGTCCTAAAGCTGGAAAGCATAAATCTAGGAAAATTAGCCATAAACCAAGATGGTGGGATGGCACCAAATCAAACCATTATATGAATTTTAAAGAGGATCTTCCCTCTACTACTTGTAATGAGGCAAATCTGCAAAAGGATAAAAAAAAATAGAAATCATGTTAGATCCTCCTAATGACCAAAAAATTTCAGTAGCAAATCAAGCGAAGTTGAGTAGTGGTGTGGAATTTTTTGATAATTTAGGAAATGCATGTTCTCAAATGCTTTGAATTAGAGAATACTTCTAGAAAAATGGATTTGGGGGTTGCTCTTCCATCCATGGATAAGGGCAAGATCTGTGCCTCTAAGATCATTATCTCTGAGAATGTTTCATCAAAAAACAAGATTGAAAAAGCTCCCACTTGGGTTGAATAGGCGGATGTGGAAGAGTCTTTATTGGAGCAAAAGAACACAATTTCCAATAGAGATTGTTTAAAGAATAAAGAAAAGTTAGATTCACGTTGGGATGGACCCAAGTTGGAAAAAAGAAGAAAAACAACTCTCCAAGGATAATGAGAAGTCAGTGAAAGTTGGGATAACACTACGTCAAGAATGGGCTGCAAATATATTGGATTATAGGTGTTTTTTGGAAAAACTTTAGCTAGAACTAGAACAAATTTTAATTACTATGGAGTTTTCAATTAAGGATTTGGATTGATCCTACCTGTTCAATTCCAAATCTACAAGAAATTTTGGTATCTTTTGTTTGCAGAGGAATTGTAATGGTTTTGTAATGGTTTGAGTAACTTTATTAATATAATTTTCTCTATCTATTTCTTAAAAAAATATTATAGAATTTGTACATTAAATTAAGAATCAAATCTCAAATATAAATTTTTCCTCAAATTTTACAATAAAACTTGAACATATTGATCTCTTTTAGAACATATTGATCTCTTTTAGAACTTAGAAGATTTTATTTGAAATAAATTTATATGAGTTATATTTGTTTTACTAAATTATTAATACAAAATGAAAATTAAATATTATATTATATATATATATATATATATATATATATATATAAATAATTGATAGATAATGTAAAATTAAGAATAAACCTATTTGCTATATTATTTTATTTTAATCTTTATTTTGTCATTTTAATAAACAACAGCTATATAAATTAAATTATAAACTATATTGAAGAAGCATTTATACATTTTATTATGAGGATTTATTCATAATTTTATTAAACGAGGATATATTCCTAAAACTTATACATTTTATTTATTACGTCCCATATATTTTTGGAACATTTTATATAAGTTTTATTTTGGAGGGTGCAAGATTTATATTTAAGAAAGTATCAAATATAATATTATATAAGAGTTATAAAGTTTAAATTTAAAATTTATATTAAAATATTATATATATTATAGATAAATATATATATATATATATATATATATATATAAAAGAATGCAAGATTAGATGAGCATGTATTTTAAAGTTTTATATGTTAGAAGTATTATATTTATTAGATGAGTGTTGTTGAAGAATTATATACTAGCATTTGCACCTGATGTTGTAAAGGAAACGCCGTAAGGCATAGAGTGTGGAAGAATAGAGACATGTGAATGGGCATTGTTGAAAGCAAAGGTGGATGATAAAGAGTTGCAATTGAAATTGTTAGTTATGTGTATGTTAAATATAGATATTTTATAAATAATAGTGTGTAGAAGAATAGTGACATGTGAATGGACATTGTTGAACGCAAGGGTGGATGATATTGAGTTACATTTGAAACTATTAGTTATGTGTGTTTTGAATATGGATAAGTAATAGTAGTGTGTGGAAGAATAGCAACATGTTAATGGACATTCTTGAAAGCAAGGGTGGATGATAATGAGTTATAGTTAATGTCATATAGAGGTTATCCATTATTCATTGTAGTAGTTGTTGTTTATGTGAACATATTTTTGTACATTATTTTAAGTTTTTTTTTGTATTTGGAGATTTTGTTTTTCCATATGTTACATATTTAAGAATGAATTGTCACTTTTAAAGAGGGCACACAAGGTTGCTAGCTGTCACAAACCATCATGAGAGTAAAAATTAAATGTCCTTTTCCCACTACATGGTTCTGTCAACTAGGTGTTTCGAAAAATACAAGTGAAAGCCATCAAACTCCTTGCCGAAATCAAACTCTCGGTGAAATTTTTGTAAATATAGGGATGCACAAATTTCTTAACTTGTCAGAACTCTATTAAAATGACATTTTTCACTACTAACTTCATATGATATGTCATGAACTTTCTTTTGAATAAAACCTCGAGTGTGTTTTTAATATCCCAATTCAACTCTTGTGAAATTTTCGTAAATATAGGGATGCACAAATTCCTTAACTTGCCAGAACTCTATTAAAATGACATTTTTCACTACTAACTTCATATGAGATGTCAATTAAACTATTTTATTACTATTATTTTAATTTAATGTTTCATTATGCATACTAAATCTTTTTGTCATATAAAACTAAATTTAAATGTTTACTCATTTACAAATACTACAACACATACCCCTTTTTCGAATTGATGTTTATGAGTAGTAGGCCAAAACTTGGCAAATGCTTCAATTTCTTTTCCAAAATTTCAAAGATGCCCATTTGAAAACCCTTGATATATTAGTGTTTGATATGAACAAGTTTCGAACATACTGGTTGTTGGGGTACAGAGTTTTCTGTAAATTGCTACCAAGCAAGGAAGAAGTCAAAAGTGGATTGGTATTAAAACCATGGTCGCAGCTCAAGGACCTGTGTTCTTGTCCCCAAATAAGACACTGCCACTGACATATGAGGGTGAGTTTTATGAGGTACTCATAGCAAGAGCCCAGCTCTCTGCCATAGCAGACAAAGGGGGCATACCCTCATCTACAGACACTGTAAAGCAACTGTAGCCACATTTTGAATATTGCTACAGGGGCTTAGAGCATACTATATTGCAAGCTATAAAGACTCCACATTCAAAACAAAAATGGAAAGATAAGATGAGAAACATATTGGATCATAAAGCAATAGAGAGTATAGTGGAAGCATGGGATCCTTATAATTATCGTTGGTCCTCCTTAAGCCTTGCTAGGATTGGTGGCTTAGGCAAGAAGAGTGATTTTCTAGGTATCATTTTCATTTTGTTGCTCCTATGGGGCTTCTTAGATTCAAAATTTGAAGGGACCCAACATGGGAAAAGTGTTGTTTGGTGTCTTGGGCCTGTAACACATATATTGGTACTCATATTGGGCTATGCATCTATATACACACTTTGGCTCTAGTTTTCCAACCATAAATCTCTCTGACAAAAGCACTGTCTTAACTGGAACCCTTCTTATGGTGACAATGACAAGAACTTCATGCAGAGACCCCACATTCTTTACATAATTCTCAATAATTGGTGGTAAGCCGGAAATAAGGTCACTGCAGAAGAAACAGATTCCTCGTACATGTGAATTCACCTTGGGAAGCAATCCATTCAAACCTTCTATGCTGAGTTTTCTCCGTGCTAAATATTTATACTTTTCTGCCTTCCATAGTTCCAAGAGAACATTATGGTCAGAAAAATTGTTGTAATTAAGGAAGGGACACCAACCTCCCTGTGGTACCTTATTCAATACAGATGATAGATAAACGCCTTCAGAGGTAGCAAAAACAGAGTGAAAGGTAGTATAAGCAAAATATTTTGTGTAAATGACGTCCCGTGCACTATTTGTCATAGATTATCCTTCCAATATTCTCACCAGTGAAGGAAACAAGTTTTTCCAAGCCCCAAAAGTCAATAAAAACAACATATTATCAATACAACAATGCAAAGGTTTCTATCTTCCTATATTTTACATCACAACTGAGCATCAAGGACTGGCACTTCCAAAGGAGCATGATCAATTCTTCTTAAAATTTGCCACAACCAAAACAACACCATCAAGACCAGTAACAATATAAGTAAGAAAAATAAAATATCTAACCATATATATGTTATTATTCTCCGCTGGTAATCCATAAGTGGTGACGTTTCAAGAGTTGATGCGGATTCAAGCAGCAAGCTAGCCAATGTTGTCAATTTGCTGTAAAACATTTGGCAGACAAACTTTGAATCTCAAATTCACCAAACAATGAGCATGATTAAATAGCTCTAATTATCTCCATATAGCCCAGCTCACATATCCACTATCAAAACTAAAGTAAATTGAAAACGCTATCAAAACTTTTACCTCTTCCAAAACATAATTTAAAAACACATTGTGACATCTTTTCCATCTTTTACCTATCTAATGATAACCTAAAAATCACAAAACTTTGGTATTCTTCTTCTACAATGCCAAGATTTCAAATCATGATTCATACGTAGATAATCTACCATAAATTTAAAAATGAATGCATATTTAAAACATGGTAAATGCTTAGAATTTTCATTATATATTGAATATCAGTACATTATGATATGAAATAAGGCAAGATTTTTCATCCTTGTGGTGGAAAATAAGCTCGAGGGAAGCAACTAAGAGCCATGGACTGTTTTATGATTGAGAATGTTGTTGTAATCAATGCTTGACTAGCTACAATGGCTGCTAAAGTGGCAACAATGAACATTGACCAATACACAGGCTGTAGTATTGCTTTGTAAAATGTAGAGCCTATGTCCCTTGGGTTTTTTATCAAATAAGTCGTTTGTCTCATATATGTGATAAACAAAGATGGGTAAACCAACACGCAGAAAGCAAGTTGCAACAAACAACCCAAATTTCTCATTATGGTACTAAAACTTGAGGATGAAGCACACAGGTATTATGAAATACTAATAATTTTGTCCTTGATATATAGCTTGGACCTAGATTGACATAATCTTTAAATGTTCAAATGAATCATGAAAATAACTGATCATTTTAAATAAGAATTATCGTTGTCTTTAATGAACTGTCCATATATATCAAAGCATTTCGAGGCCTATTAGAAGTGCACTCGAGAAATATATATGTATAGACACACTGTTTTCTTTGTAATTGAAGTGAGGTTGGGTGTATTTCCATAACACTGTCTTCCCTGACGAAGTCCATGCAATTTGTAGTTAATTTATTCACTACCCATGTAATTATATCTCTAATTATCACCTCACTTCAGCTGAATTGCAAGGCAACACCTGCAAATGCCATAGTGGAGTCCTTTGCAGGATATCATGGCAATATTAGTTATGAGATATATGTTGGGTAAGTGCCATATCTATCCAAGGTAAAGTATATTTATTCATGAATAAAGTCCATGTTCAAATGTAACAATAACTGAAAGTAACAAATTCAAAGTGCCAAAGTTTTCACTGGAAAGAATATTTATTCATTAACACAGTCATGTTCAAAAATAGCATGCATGAATTTGCTCCTGTTTGTAAATAAACAATTAGCTGTGTATTTATGCAAAGATTAAGAACATAACCAAAGATTTCATAGCTTGTAGAATGTTCATAGCTTGTAGAATGCATGCTTATATGACAAAGAAAGACAAAAAAACATAAAAGATATACAGATCTCTAATTGTTATGCACAAACTGTGAATATGTTTGAACAGAGTTTAATTTCTATGGATACTTAATAAATTTGGTGACAACTGAAGCTAAAAAATATTAAAGTCAAAATTGTTGCATGGAGTTCAAAATATGTAAAAGAGTAGGAGCGAAAATTGTTATATGGAGTGCTTAAAGATGTGATTCTACCACTCTTATATTCTATTGGATGACCAATTAACTGCATGAAAGTATTTGTGTTTTCTTCATATTCATGCAGGTATGTGACAGTTAGTGAGGCCAATGGAAGAGAACTTTTCTACTATTTTGTGAAGTTAGAAAGTAATCCAGCAAATGATCCACTTCTTCTTTGGCTTGAGGGAGGTCATGGTTGCACCAGTTTCACTGGATTTGTCTATGAGATTGATCAGCTATGGGAATTCTTGCTCTTATTCTTTGTTTCAATGCTCAAAGTTGTCATTTACTGAATGAATTTTGATCTTGTATATATTAAGTTTTCAAATTGTGTAATCTGGCCATGGGAACGGCTTGTTCAAATGGCTAACTGTAAGCTCACTTTTACCCATGTTGTTGGAATTGGCACCCAAAATCGAGTCAACTATTGTTATAATTAGGCTTATGCAATACTAAGATATCATTGTAAACCAAAGAATAACGGAAATCGATAAATTATGGATTTCATACTCTTGAAACATTACCTATTCAATGTTCAGCATTGATCGTGAAAAGATAATGCACTTGCCAGACTTTCAAGGCTAGGAAGGGTGGGAGGCTATTTTGATGCAATCCTTGTGTAGAGAAAAACAGAAAATAATAGTGATTTTTAGAAATTTGTAAAATAAAATGATAGAGATATTCTAATATTTATCCCAAATTTTTTCTCCTATTGCAGGTCCAATGAGTTTTGATCTCAGTAACAATTATGGGAGTTTGCCCAAGCTCATCCCCAATCCACACTCTTGGACTAAGGTTGGCGTTCAAGGCTCCTACCTCTGCCACTATGGTTATAACGAAATGTTTTCAATTAGGGCACCAAATTTTTTTCCCTCTTTCAAACATTCGTCAGGCGAGCATACTAGATTATGTCACTGATAAAGCATCTATGTTATCAACTTTTATGTTCTGTTGCTTTCATCACTTTGGAATTTGACATTATTAAATTGTTTCTCATCCAACATGGACTTAACTTGGATGCCACTGAATGTATAAATTTTTATTCTAATGGATTAACCTTGAATGGTTTTGCACATGTAGGTCTCCAACATTCTTTTTGTTGATTCTCCAGTTGGGACTGGTTTTTCTTACTCCAATACAGCTACAGATTACAAGACTGGAGATTTTAAGGATGCTTCAGATATACATACTTTCCTCATAAAGGTTATCAGTTCTATCACGCTACAAAAAAATATTTTACAAGTGTATAGATTTTTGTGAATCTCAGTACAATTTATAATCTTGGATGCAGTGGTTTGAAGCATTCCCTGAGTTTCTATCTAATCCATTTTATGTTGGAGGGGAATCTTATTGTGGTATTAATATTCCAATGGTGGTACAGGAAATAGTAAATGGTAAAGCACACATGACCCATGTTTTGTTATTCAGTTGACTTCTTGGATTCTCTGTTTTTGGAATAGGTTAGAATTTCTTTGTGGCACCAGGAGTCCTATAAGTTGATTTGAGGTTGCATTTCAAGAAAACATATGTTCTAGACATTGTATTTTTCTTAATACAATTTGTTTTATGATTGATACTTTGATGCTTGACCAATTAACTACATGAAAGTCTTTGTGTTTTCTTCATATTCATGCAGGTATGTGACAGCTAGTGAGGTCAATGGAAGAGAACTTCTCTACTATGTTGTGAAGTCAGAAAGTAATCCAGCAAATGATCCACTTCTTCTTTGGCTTGAGGGAGTTCCTGGTTGCATCGGTTTCACTGGATTTGTCTATGAGATTGGTCAACTATGGGAATTCTTGCTCTTATTCTCTATTTCAATGCTCAAAGTTGCCATTTACTGAATGAATTTTGATCTTGTACATATTAAGTTTTCAAATTGTGTAATTTGGCCATGGGAATGGCTTGTTCAAATGGCTAACTGTAAGCTCACTTTTACCCATGTTGTTGGAATTGGCACCCAAAACCGAGTCAACTACTGTTATAATTAGGCTTATGTAATACTAAGATATCATTTTAAACCAAAGAATAATGGAAATCGATAAATTATGGATTTCATACTCTTGAAACATTACCTATTCAATGTTCAGCATTGATCGTGAAAAGATAATGCACTTGCCAGACTTGCAAGGCTAGGCAGGGTGGGAGGCTATTTTGATGCAATCCTTGTGTAGAGAAAAACGGAAAATAATAGTGATTTTTAGAAATTTGTAAAATAAAATGATAGAGATCTTCTAATATTTATCCCAAAGTTTTTCTCCTATTGCAGATCCAATGAGTTTTGATCTCAGTAACAATTCTGGGAGTTTGCCCACGCTCATCCCCAATCCACACTCTTGGACTAAGGTTGGCATTCAAGGCTCCTACCTCTGCCACTATGGTTATAACGAAATGTTTTCAATTAGGGCACCAAATTTTTTTCCCTCTTTCAAACATTCGTCAAGCGAGCATACTAGATTATGTCACTGATAAAGCATCTCTGTTATCAACTTTTATGTTCTCTTGCTTTCATCACTTTGGAATTTTCCATTATTAAATTGTTTCTCATCCAACTTGGACTTAACTTGGATGCCACTGAATGTATAAATTTTTATTGTAATGGATTAACCTTGAATGGTTTTGCACATGTAGGTCTCCAACATTCTTTTTGTTGATTCTCCAGTTGGGACTGGTTTTTCTTACTCCAATACAGCTACAGATTACAAGACTGGAGATTTCAAGTCTGCTTCAGATATACATACTTTCCTCATAAAGGTTTTCAGTTCTATCATGCTATAAAAAAATATTTTACAAGTGTATAGATTTTTGTGAATCTTAGTACAGTTTATAATCTTGGATGCAGTGGTTTGAAGCATTCCCTGAGTTTCTATCTTATCCATTTTATGTCGGAGGGGAATCTTATTGTGGTACTAATATTCCAATGGTGGTACAGGAAATAGTAAATGTAAAGCACACACGACCCATTTTTTGTTATGCAGTTGACTTCTTGGATTCTCTGTTTTTGGAATAGGCTGGAATTTCTTTGTGGCACCAGGATTCCTATAAGTTGATTTGAGGTTGCATTTCAGGAAAACATATGTTTTAGACATTGTATTTTTCTTAATACAATTTGTTTTATGATTGATACTTTGATGCTTGACCAATTAACTGCATGAAAGTCTTTGTGTTTTCTTCATATTCATGCAGGTATGTGACAGTTAGTGAGGCCAATGGAACAGAACTTTTCTACTATTTTGTGAAGTCAGAAAGTAATCCAGCAAATGATCCACTTCTTCTTTGGCTTGAGGGAGGTCCTGGTTGCACCGGTTTCACTGGATTTGTCTATGAGATTGGTCAGCTATGGGAATTCTTGCTCTTATTCTCTGTTTCAGTGCTCAAAGTTGCCATTTACTGAATGAATTTTGATCTTGTACATATTAAGTTTTCAAATTTTGTAATCTGACCATGGGAACGGCTTGTTCAAATGGCTAACTGTAAGCTCACTTTACCCATGTTGTTGGAATTGGCACCCAAAACCGAGTCAACTACTGTTATAATTAGGCTTATGCAATACTAAGATATCATTGTAAACCAAAGAATAACGGAAATCGATAAATTATGGATTTCATACTCTTGAAACATTACCTATTCAATGTTCAGCATTGATCGTGAAAAGATAATACACTTGCCAGACTTGCAAGGCTAGGCAGGGTGGGAGGCTATTTTGATGCAATCCTTGAGTAGAGAAAAATGGAACATAATAGTGATTTTTAGAAATTTGTAAAATAAAATGATAGAGATCTTCTAATATTTATCCCAAAGTTTTTCTCCTATTGCAGGTCCAATGAGTTTTGATCTCAGTAAAAATTCTGGGAGTTTTCCCACGCTCATCCCCAATCCACACTCTTGCACTAAGGTTGGCGTTCAATGCTCCTGCCTCTGCCACTATGGTTATAACGAAATGTTTTTAATTAGGGCACCAAATTTGTTTCCCTCTTTCAAACATTCGTCAAGCGAGCATACTAGATTATGTCACGGATAAAGCATCTCTGTTATCAACTTTTATGTTCTGTTGCTTTCATCACTTTGGAATTTGCCATTATTAAATTGTTTCTCATCCAACTTGGACTTAACTTGGATGCCACTGAATGTATAAATTTTTATTGTAATGGATTAACCTTGAATGGTTTTGCACATGTAGGTCTCCAACATTCTTTTTGTTGATTCTCCAGTTGGGACTGGTTTTTCTTACTCCAATACAACTACAGATTACAAGACTGGAGATTTCAAGGCTGCTTCAGATATACATACTTTCCTCGTAAAGGTTTTCAGTTCTATCACGCTACAAAAAAATATTTTACAAGTGTATAGATTTTTGTGAATCTCAGTACAGTTTATAATCTTGGATGCAGTGGTTTGAAGCATTCCCTGAGTTTCTATCTAATCCATTTTATGTCGGAGGGGAATCTTATTGTGGTATTAATATTCCAATGGTGGTACAGGAAATAGTAAATGGTAAAGCACACACAACCCATGTTTTGTTATTCAGTTGACTTCTTGGATTCTCTGTTTCTGGAAAAGGCTGGAATTTCTTTGTGGCACCAAGAGTCCTATAAGTTGGTTTGAGGTTGCATTTTAGGAAAACATATGTTCTAGACATTGAATTTTTCTTAATACAATTTGTTTTATGATTGATACTTTGATGCTTGACCAATTAACTGCATGAAAGGCTTTGTGTTTTCTTCATATTCATGCAAGTATGTAACAGTTAGTGAGGCCAATGGAAGAGAACTTTTCTACTATTTTGTGAAGTCAGAAAGTAATCTAGCAAATGATCCACTTCTTCTTTGGCTTGGGGGAGGTCCTGGTTGCACCGGTTTCACTGGATTTGTCTATGAGATTGGTTAGCGATGGGAATTCTTGCTCTTATTCTCTGTTTCAATGCTCAAAGTTGCCATTTACTGAATGAATTTTGATCTTGTACATACTAAGTTTTCAAATTGTGTAATCTGGCCATGGGAACGGCTTGTTCAAATGGCTAACAGTAAGCTCACTTTTACCCATGTTGTTGGAATTGGCACCCAAAACCGAGTCAACTGTTGTTATAATTAGGCTTATTCAATACTAAGATTTTTTTTAAGGCCCCTATACTACTAGTGTAACCCTTATTGTTATTAGTAAAACCCACTTATTATATTGATGTACCCACATAGTGCCCATATTGTTACTATTGTACCCCATATAAGCCCACTAATGTTACTATTGTGGCTTCATATTATTA
>APFE031446316.1:0-10694 GCA_000404065.3 Pinus taeda | reverse complement strand
CTGTTTGTTTTTGTATTGAAGATTTTTTTTAGAAGAAACATGTATAAGTCAAAGTTGATCACCGAAGAATTTTTTTACAAAATTACCAACATGTAACTTTCCAAATTACTATTCCATAATCTTTATTGATTGTTAGATCAAATCTTTATCACCGCATAAAGTAGATTTAGTAAATGAATAGTAAGTTACATTAACATTAGCAATCATTGTTGTATCATACCATCATAATATTTTTGATGTAATATTGCATCATCTCCATGATTCTTTTAGCTAGTTAGCTAATCACATACTTGATATTATAAACATCAGCTCATGCAAGCAATCCACATCATAAAAGTAGCACAACAAGAAACCACATCATTAGACACCGATATATCTTTGAAACCTTGTAAGGTGAAAATGAAGAAATATTTAATTTTATCATTAAACACTCATGATCCTATTCACCCCTCACTCAGTGGCTTATAAGGGAGTTTATCTCTTAACCATTGTCATAAAATATTACAAAGAAATGTCATTTGAATACAACATGTCTACCTAAAAGTTATTACAATTGTCATGATATCATTTATCCGCAAATATTCAATATTAATATCTTTGTGTCCTAGTTGTTCCACCAGTAGATCATCCTAGAGCTCACATTCCCCAATGTATATTGACCATTAGCTATTTACCTACTACAATGTTAAAAATAATCTATCCTTTGCACAAGTCACCATCCTTTCCTTCCATTACTGTCGTCAAAAAACTTTGATATAATAATTAGATAAAGTATTAATCAACCAATAATTAGTCTTTAATAGTGATTATGCAATATCTATTCATGTGCATACATGAAATGTAAATAAAATATCACGACATGATTCCTTTAAAAACATTGTACATACATTAATAAGTATATAACTATCAAAGCATGACTCTAAAATAAATAGCACAATAACTAATATTCCCCTTACACAAGAACACATTCCTTTCGAAGAGGAAAACCACTACAATTGTCCCTAATCTATGTGAAAGCAATTGAATAAAGTTTATTCAAACAAACTAACCCCTCAATTGGTTTTTTGTACATGCATCTATGTAATCTTTCTAGCACAATATGTATTATTATTATGCATTCAAATGGATGTCTCTTTCTAAAATAAAGTTAACATAACAGTTTATTATTTTCATGGACAAACAATATAAATAACTGAGCACAAAACAACATGTTCTTTTCTAAGAACACTAACGCTTTGACAATATTCTATGTATAGAAATACCTATTCTTTTCAAGGGGACCTACATCATGGCTATTATTTTGTGCACATCTAAAGATGTTTTTTCCAAAATAATTCATAATAATTATTCTTTCCATGTATTTTTCTTTTCGAAGAATCCAACACTATAGTTATACTTTTCACGGATGCAAAGATCATATTTCCTTTCAAGGGATCAAACATAATATTTCTATTTTTCATTTACACAAATAACGTATCTCCTTTCAAGAAATATGAAACAAAGTATTTCTATTTTGTGCATTCAAATAACTTATTTCCTATCAAGAAATATAAAGCATAATACTTCTACTTTTTTTCACACAAAAAATTATTTCGTCTCAAGAAATATCAAGCATAATAACTATAAAAAAAATGTCGATCGAAAACGTTAAATTATATTAGCATGGAGAAAGAAAGTGCATTCAGATTTTCTACAAATTTTCCTGCCTCATTCTAACCAGACTTATTGGTGAGGAGGTTTGGAATATGAAATGAAATATCTAGTAGTTGACCCCTTATTTGGAGTGGGCTATGAAGTCATACAAAGCAAAAAAATGACAAAAGAATAAGACAACTTGTAAATTCCATATCAAGGTGGAAAACACGGATGGTTCATGGTTGGAGAAACTAGATGACCCTGTTGCTCATGCATATGGTAGTCAATGTGCTCCATGTGTGCCTCTAACTCATGTAGGTGACCATTTTTTCACTTTTGGCTTTTGCGAATACTCTCCAATTACTCAAGGATTTATGATTGTGAGTCTTGAATGTGATTCATGTATGCCACTAGTTCTTTTTGATCTTTAGATATATGTTCTCTAAGGATATCAAGGTAAGCCTAGATCACCCATAATTGGTCAACAATAATTTTCAAGGAAGGAGGTTGAACAACATGATCAAGAGAAGGATCTATATTCTGGGCTAACTCCTCCTCCTTGCGTGGGTTCATCGAATGATCCTTGCTGGAAGATGGGGCACCCCTTTCACATGTGACTGGCTTTCCAAGTTCCTCCCCCCCCACCGATCTTCCTCTTTGGTTTCAGCATACCTACAAATAAGAGGAGAACCAAAACTAGACATGACCTCAGGCTAGATGTTCCACAAAGTCACCGCTACACTACAAATGCCCAATTTCCCACCACAGGGAAACACTCCAGCATGAGGCCAGCTCAATTATGTCAACACAACATGGTCTATCATCCCTGGACCTCCTGACACACCAAAAAGGTATAAACTTTGAGAGCAAAGTCAACCACAAAGACTTTACACAAACGAATCAATGGATCGGAGTCGAGAAACCAATTCCTGACCCAAACTCTAAACCAAGATAGGCTGGGGCCTCAGAAAACTTGAGGAACCCCATATGAGTACAAATCCATGAATTTAGGCCCAAATAACTCACCATAGATACCTTGAGCACTAGGCTACAATCAACTGACTCCCACCTCTATAATCCCACAAGAGCATTGGATTGGATTCTAGCCCTATAACTTCCAATCATAGCAAAACTAAGACAGAGAAGCCCCCCTTTTGTAGTGAAAATAACCACAATATGAACAACGAAAATGGAATTGAAAAAAACCAACAAGAACCAACACAAGGTATAACACATTACCTAAATTTGCAACACTTGTTGCATCGACAATGGAGATAGAATGTGACTAGCGGAAGTAAGTGAAGAAACCCAATGTGGAGATGGTCACCCTGCAAAGCAGAATTTCCATACGCAAATGCTCCCAGGTCCTGAACAAAATCCCAAGGGAAATACCACACATAAGATGTTCTTTCTGCATTTAACTCCTAACCACCCTAGCCTTTCAGATTTCATCACAGACTTGAACAGAAAGCCTAACTGTTACCTTCATCCACAATGTCACTTCTCATCGCCCAACATAGCCAACTTCTCATATATTTCATCCAGAGCATATGACAAAAAACTATTGTCTCTATAGCTATCCATCATCGGGTGGTGAGACATGTACCCATTCGCTTTAACACTTGTATGGGATAAATATAGCTAGGGGTGGGCATCCAAAGGCTCCCTCAACTGAGGGTTAGTCAACCCCATTGAGGCCATACATATATCAAAATTAATAGTTCTATTTTGTGCATATTTCTCACTAAGAAAATCTAATAACATAAGTATGTATTCCTTTTTAACATTCTAGTGGTTCCATTTATGAATCTAATGCATAGGAATCACGTGAATAACTTCAAATATATTAATAGTCTAACTTCCCACACATAATTTCATGAAATATTTCTTTAAATTAAATAACTCAATTTCTTTATATTTTCTCAAGCAATCTTCACATGCATTCTTTATGAAAAATGGCATGCCTTCTTAAATTTTTTTGTGCACGAGATTCATGTGTATTTTTTTTTCAAGAGATACATCATCCCTAACTTATCTTGTCATGTGCATAAACTTAAGAAAACCTTATCAAGAACACATACATATCTGTAATATTTTTTTAATAAAACAACATGGTTTCTTTATCTTTAATTTGTAAAGTTGACATGCATTCTTCTCAAGAAATATCATGGATTCTTTCTCTTTTATGTGAAAGGTTCATATCTAATCTTTCCAAGAAAAATGACTCAGGTAATTAGTTATCTTCCAGATAGAACCCATGAATGTTTTCCAAGAAATTCACAAAAAAAAATTCAAGAAGATAAAGGTATTTAACCTATGCTCATTCATACACAAACCATGGGATTTCTCCCAGAAAAATTGAAACAACATAGCATGCAAAAACATGCTTTCTTTTCCAAGGATATTAGTAAAACTAATTTTAGTTCCACATAAAAATCCCTGCAATCTTTCAATACAATACTTTATCTTCTTTAGAAAAAAATATTCATATTCCATCTTTTATTTTCAAGAAAAACCATTTAAATAGAATGTATGCTTATATTTCTCAGTTGTATAACAAACAAGCCATCCATAATCTTTCATGGAATCAGGTTTGAACAATCGTAAAAACTAGTGTTCCAAAAAGAATGAATGTGTAGGTCACACAAATGCCTACAAACCCTCATTCCACCTTGATCTTTTGATTACACTGATCAATTTTTTCTTTGTAGAAAACTGAATCCCATTATCTCTCAGGTTCTCTACATTTAATATATTATCCCCACCACTTCATGGCAACCCAAATAGTAGAAAATCTCATGGAAAGTAGCTACAAATCAAGGCAGAATCACTTTGCTGAAATTGTTGGGGTTTCTTGCTTCATTCACTAGAAAAATAACTAACTCAAATATCTTCCCTGTTTTCTTTTAATTTGGTTTCTCTATTTTTATGATAAATTCCCCCTCCCTCTAGAACTAGTGAGAAAGGGAAGGAATATTTACTAATTTAGCTACAAATAATTGATTCTTGTTTTCAACTATTTCATTAGACATTAATCATGGTAATTATCAATATTTATGAATTTTGACTAGGGATATTACATACTCCCCCTATTAAAGATAACATTGTCCTCGGTGTTCATCTGTCACTGGAACTTTAACTTTTATTCATGGTATATAAATATAAAGAATCCAAAGGGGGATCCTTCCCCTTCAAAATCAAGGATTCATTTTGTAATAAATTCGAATAAGCAAAATAACAATAACATTTTATCAATATTCATAAGAATCTATAGCCGCAATGATATGCAAAGTCTACTTTCCATCTCTCAGCCATTATTCAAATTCATGGAAACAAAATAGAATCTATATACCAACTTACATACTTACCAATTCCACTTGGAATTCATGATCACATTTATGCAAGAACTCTAAAATGGTTGAACAACACATCGACATTCCATGGTAATAATCTTGTGTTATATGATTAAAAAAATTCAACATAGTCAAATTAGTCACAACATTTTCAATCAAATAAAATACTTTTAACTAATAATTAATGCAATGTTGAGTGATATTTAACCATAATACTCTTAGAGAGCACTAACCCTATCATCATGAAAATGATAAGTCACTGTACCATGTGCACATTGTTTTATCTCCCACTAAAGACATCCATGCAATACTTCTAAAAGTACTTAGAGAGAACCTAAATCTCTATCTGAATCCCATTTTATCTCAGCTCCTCTGAATTTAATATATCATTCCTACCACTTCATGATGACCCAAATAGTAGAGAATCTCATCGAAAGTAGTTACAACTCAAGGTGGAAGAAATTTGTTGCAATCATTGTGGTTTCTTGCTTCACTCACTAAAAAGAATAACTAGCTTGATTCTCCTCCCTTTTTTCTTTTATCTTGGTTTCTCTAGTTTTATGACCACCCTTCGCCTGCAATTGGTGAGAAAGGGAAAGAAAATTTATTAATTGAGTTACAAATAACTTATTCTTGTTTTCAACTATTTGGTTAAATATTAACCATGGAAATTAATAGTTTATATGAATGTTGACTAGGGATATTACATACTCCCCAAATCAAAATGAAAATTGTCCTCGGTGTTTATCTATCGTTGGAACTTTAATTTTTATTCACGATATAAAAAAATGAACAATCCAAAAGGGGGATCTTTCCCCTTCAAAATAAAGGGTTTATTTTCTAATAAATACCAATAAGTAAAAGAATAGTAATGTTTTATCAATAGTCATAAGAATTTATAGAGGAAATAATATGCAATTTCTACTTTCCATCTCTTAGCCATTATTCAAATTCATAGAAACAAAAGGAATCTCTATACCAACTTACCGTTACTTGTACATCACTCTTGGAAGTCATGATCATTTTTTATACAAACAATCTAAAATGGTTAAACAAACCATCATCATTCCATGGAAAGGATCCTATGATATATTATCAAACAAATTCAACATTGTCACATTAGTCACAACATTTTCAATCAAATAAAATAATTTTAAATATTGATCATTCATGCAATGTTGAGTGATATTTAAGCATAATACTCTTAGATATCAGCAACCCTTTAATCATCAAAATGATAAATCACTACACCACATGCACATTTTTTAGCTCCTGCTAAAGATATATATTGACAATTTTAAAAATACTCAGATAGCACATAAATCTCTAATCATCGAAATGATCATTAATTACATAAGTGAAAACTATATTATCCCCTAATAAAGACATACATGAGATTAAAAATACAATAAAGTAACTTACACTTCCAAAAATTACTTTATGAGCATTAGGCTCCTTCCTTTCAAGACATACATAAAATATTTACACAATTTTATATAAAATTCATTTTTAACACAACACATAATTAACTAGTTAATATGTTTTTCTATGAGAACTATGGTAGGCTAAAGAATGCTCCTCCCAACCTACAGGAAATAGTTTCCACAACTATATTGAGCCATTTTCATGTCCAAATATTTCTCTGACAAAGACCATATCAAGTCCATTATGGAATTCCACTAGCCAACCAACACAAGAATTACAATGACTACACAAGGTCCGATACAAGATTCCTCCTGGAAGTGTCCTACCTATAGGCTCCAAAATCAACATAGTTTCCTCAAGCTTTTCCCCTCTTACCATCTTCACCAACAAATTTCCCTTAATAATATCATCTATTTCTATGGAGAGGAAATATGGGTAGGCAAACGCCATCAACCCATTTGGGCAACAAACGACCATCAACCCAAGGCTTCCTAGCCTTTCACAATTGTCCACAAATATTTTTCATGTGAAATTCTCTTTAGCACCTCTTCCCACTATATTTTTCATAATTTACCATATGTATATTAACATTAAAATAGTTAGAATAGTTATGTATATCATGTATTCATACTTGATCCTCAGCATAGATCCAAATAACCCAATCATGCATATAATAAAATTGTGCTTTCTCATTTAAGATTATAATTAAAATTTCAACGTTTTAACTTCAAAGGTTCTCATGTTGTTGTTAATATACCTCTGCTTAATCCCATCAACAACATTAGTCCTAATTATTTTTTATTAAATTGTACCTTGTACAAAACATTCTTATACGTAGTACATTTTATCAATACATTTAGAATGCATTTTGCATGCATCAATGTTCTCAAATATTCAACATGTAGAATGATATCGATCCTATTACTTTTCATGTAACAACCCCTGGTTGATTTTGCATGTAAAAAAATATAAGACAAACATCATGGGACATGTATTCCAAGCTAAATGGTGGGAAAACAATCATAGTGGGTGTCACTTTCAGATTATTATGACTATGGAAATTGACAAAATCATTGGAAAAGGAAAAGAAAAATTAATTGGCACTGTATTTAGTAAAATAAAGGAAAATAGGAGAAAAGTGAGATGAAAGGTCACAAATTTGCATGAGAGGTAAATTGAATAAAAAATGAAGGAAAACGAACAAAATAAAGGCTTCAATGATAAAAATGATTATGAGGATTAATTCAAATTCTTTGGTTAGTTCAAACTTGGGCTCTATCATTCATTCTCTCACTCTCTCATACTCTTACACATGAGTTTGCTTGGAGAAATTTTGGAGAAGTTTGGCATTTTTTGGATTTGGAGCAAGAAGGAAAAGGAAGTGGGAAAGCACAAGGGAACAGTTGGATGAATGACTACAATTGGATTTCTTTACAGGTAATAGGTTGCATGTATGGTTTCCTTGCCTATTTTGACATGTATGGTACATGCATGTGGTTTCTTGGTATGTGTTATCATTGGCATGGATATTTCCATGGATTGAAAGTGGTTTTAGCCTCAACATTCCATTTCCTAGAGAACCATGGTGTTGTGGGTTTTCCATTTGAATTTTATTTCAAAGACTCCTATAAGTGTATTTATAACGAATCAAAATCCCATCAAACAAGCAAAGGCATAGAGGGAAAATGGCAACAACGGTGGAAAAAATTGTAATGTGCTGATTTCTTTTTGCAACAAACATAGAAGGCCAAGAATAGGCATTGATATATGGACTTTGCCTCATAGAATGACACATGATTGAATAAAATTGAAATTGTTATGGAGGTGTTATCTTGTACACACATTGGAAGAAGAAAAGTATTTTTTATACTCTTCCAAATGGTGATGGAATTTAGTGGCGGTGTCACTGAACAACATAATCTCCTAGCATGGGGAAAATCATGCAGGATACATGGTTGTTCCTGTGATAAATATTACCTAATTAAAGTGTATGACGAGGCATGGGAGTTTATGAATGTGGTGGAGGAGTTGTATCCTAAAATCACCTTGCTGAGAAAAGTGGTTGATCTGACTATTTTACTTCAAGGATACATACAAAATTTCATTAAAAGAGCATGTAACCAAGTGAAGCATACACATTAAAGAAGAAGAAATTAATATAAACCATGAGAACAAAGGAACACAAACAAGTTAATAATAAAGTTCAACCAGTGTGGGCTATGCCTCCGGGCCCTACCTAATGTGGGGAGGACACTTTCATTAATTGGTAGCGAAATCAAATTACATGAAATTGAAAAATGACACCTTATAACTCCACTTCTAGGGATGGACTAAAAATGTAGACCTTTGCTGAAGAAACAGACTGAGTGGTTGAATTCTTGGCAAAAAATCATGAAAAATAACTATAAAGTCAACCATGTTTTGTGTTAGACACCATTGGGGCTCTAGAGAATCTTTTAGATTCCCTAAAAGATTCCCTATATGAATATTTCTCAATATTCCAAGGTAATATGTCTAAAATATTCACCTGAGTGAGGTGTAAATTAGTATCATGGTTCCTCCACACTACTATGTTCGACCTTCGACTACTCCATACATCCTCCCCCCCTCGACACTTAATTTGAGTGCATTTAAATAATTTTGTTTGTGATGACCAACCAACTTTTTCTAGTTGGCGTAGTTGTGGCCGCTCGGATTAGGCCTTGGGAGACCCGAGGTGTACTCTCAATCAAGCATTGTTATAATGTTTCACTTTTGCGTGTTTCTAATATGGATCAACATTAATGAACCGATCGACAGACCCGCTAGGCAAGTTCAACTCCTTCCACTAGTAATGTATATAAATGTAATGTTGTTTTGGCCATTGTTCAGTTCCACTAGTGGGGCTTCACTGCTCATCGACCATTTTTCTTTTAAATTTAATGTTTAATAAGGTAGAACCATACATTTTTTCCTGCTGATGTTTTTTCAGTTACCGGACAAATTAACTAGGCAAAATTTCACTGCCACCAACCACCACAAAGTTACAAAACATATCCTCCTTAAGAAAATAGACTGATTGCTGACTATGTGCCATGTGGCATGTCCTAATTTGTCTATACCACCAATAGTTTTACTCACTAGTTTCTTACATCATGTTGGTGTCACCTACCACATGTGGCCTTCTGATTCGCCCTATGATGATCATACCTCCTACTCCTCATGATGAAATTAGAATCCATACAAATGATGTTAGTATCTGTACTATTGACATTAATGCCACATGTCATCCTTTGGGTTCTTGCTTGTCAAAAATTTAGTTGTTCCACAAAAAAATTAGGAGGCTATAACCATATGATGTTGGATTGAGGTGACGTTAATGTCATTGGATTGATAACAACAAACTCTTTGATTTGAGACTGGTGTCACTACGTTTCAAGGACTTTGAAGATTTTGCCTTTTAGGATCCTCCTCTATCATTCCTCCCTAATAATGATCTTTTGGGTTGCCAAAAGCCTTATCATTTAATTGGAAAGTGAGGGAATTACTCCCTAACTTTCTCCTTTTCAATCTGATGGGTCTTACTTGGATGCATTCCACTGAAACAAATATGAAGGTACTCCACATCTCCTCTTCGTGTAGTCCTAGTTATCTTGTCAAGAATGATATCTTAAAGTAACTTGTCCAAGTATTCAGGGGAAAAATTGTCCACTATAGGAACCTGTCCAACCTCTTCGGTGTCCATGGTTAAAGGAGGCTCATAAAGCTTCACATTTTTAATGTTCACAACTGAATACATCTTCATGTATGCTGGCAAATCGAGACAAAAAGAATTGTCTCCAATCATCTCTAATATGGTGAAAGGACCATACCAGATTGGTCTCAACATTTTTCCTTTACCTTTCATTATTTCTTTGCTAATGTGGAGCCAAACCCTATCTCCAATGTGAAATTGGTGATCAACCCAGTGCTTGTCATGTCGAGCCTTGTATTGAGCTTGACTTTTCTGCAATTTCTCATGCACTTTCTGGTGACTCATCTGAATCCATTCAATGAACTTTCTTGCCTTGTCCCTATCATTTTCCTCACTTGAATCTTCATCTCTCCCAAAGACCATGTCTATGGGATGGTAAGCTATGAGTCAAGGACTGTAAAACCCTGTTGTATGCATGTTGTACATAAGGAATATGCTCGTCCAACAACTTGTGATGCTTTCCATAAAAGCCCCAAAGTAAATGTATCATTGTGTGGTTGAAAACCACTATTTTCCCATCGGTATGTGAATGTAATGTCATACTCCTC
>APFE031446312.1:186428-257063 GCA_000404065.3 Pinus taeda | reverse complement strand
ATATATATATATATATATATTTGGTGTTTATATTATGTTTGTGCATTTAAAACTTTTTTTGTGTGTAATGATCAAAATTTGATATATAATGTTCAATGTATTTTTTTGTCTTTACAATGTTTTTTGTGACGTTCATTATTGGATGTGTATTTTTTATTGTGTATGGGATTGGTTGTTGTTTGACCTTTATTTACACAGTTATGCATTTACAATAAATGTGGATGACATGTTTGAAATGTACTTTGAAATGTGTGTGGATTTTCTTTAGCATATGGCTTGATTTAATCTCTACATTAATTTTATATGTTCGGATATTTACAATTCTGTGTGTATGATGATCAAAAATTGACATGCAATGTTTGTAGTATTTATAATTTTGTATGTAATAAGAAGATTTGATGGGATGTTTGTATTCTTGTGTATTTGCAATGATTTTGATGTTTGAATGTTTATGTATTTCTAATGCTTGTTATGTTAGTGTAGTTATTGTGCATTGTATTGATTATGTAGTTACAATCTTATTTGTAATGATTAAAACTTGAATTGTGCTCTTGATTGTGTGTTTGCAATCTTGATTCTTCTCATTTTTAATTGTGGATTTGTACTTTTGATTGTATGTGTGTTTATACTCTTGATTTGTATGCATTTTTTATTATGTGTTTGTATTCTTCATCACGACATTAAGCTATACATATGTTCGTGAAAATTTGATGTGATGCTCGCATATGTTTGAATGTAATTATGGCTGTTGTTTGATTGTATGCATTTCTGATTGTGTTTGTATTAATCATCACATTTGTTTGTGTATTTACAATCTTGTGTGTAATAAAACCTCAAAGAATGTTTATATATGCTTGTGTATTTACAATGTTTTTTAATGTAATGATGAAAACTCAATATGATGTTTGAGTACTTGTGTATCTATATGTTTTTTAATATAAATATGAAAATTTGATGTGATGCTCACATATGTGTGAATGTAATTATGATTGTTGTTTGATTGTATGCATTTATGATTGTGTTTGTATTATACATCACATTTGTTTGTGTATTTACAAACTTGTGTGTAATAAAATCTTAAGGAATGTTTACATATGCTTGTGTATTTATAGTGTTTATGTAATGATGAAAATTCAATATGATGTTTAGTATGCGAGCATCACATCAAATTTTCACAAACATCTGTGTAGCTTAATGTCATATTTATTATGTGTTTGTATTCTTGATTGTATGTATTTTTTATTTTGTATTTGTATCCTTCATCATGTTTGTTGTGTGTGTACTTACAATCTTGTGTGTAACAAAAAATGAAGGAATATTTATATGCTTGGGTATTTACAATATTTTTCAATGTAATGATGAAAATCTAATATGATATTTGACTAGTCGTGTATTTGATATGAGAATTTGTGTGAGGATGAGGAAAATTTGATATGGCATCTTTTTGTATTTGCAATAATATTTTTGTAATGATCAAAATTTGATATGTATTTGCCATTTAAATTTATTGTACAATAAATTAAATGGGGAGATTCTGAGGGTTGAGTGAAATAGTAATATTATATAAGCTATATTTTGTTGTATAAGGAATTCACATAGAAAGTGGGTTGGGAGAATGATAGAGTGAAATAATATATAACCATAAATTAAGAGTCAAATTTCTTTTAAATCTAAAGAAAATATTATTTTTATATTTTTATTTATCAAATTTTAAATAAGCATAATAAATCACTAATTTTAAATCAATATATAAAATAAGTTCTATAATTTGAAATTCAAATTAGATGTATATAAACCTAATAAATATTAAAAATCTCTCATTTTTTTATAACTTTAATTGACACACAATATTATTGATATGTATAAGATTATTATTAAATATAATAATTAATTTATTATTATTAATAAAATTCCAAATATTCTTATAATATTTTTATTTTTATTATTAAATAAAATTAGAAATAATATTATAAAATCTATTTAATTATTATCATTAGAAATAATATTTAAATATTATGAAAATTATTTAATATATGTATCCTTATGCGTTTATATATATATATATATAATAAATAATATATATAAAAAAGTCGAGTAATTTCAATTTACTCTTTATTTATAAAAATAAATAAAATAAGCATATTATTTATTTAATACTAATTATTTTTATTTAATCATATTAAAAATAATATTTCGATATATATTATTGAATAATTATAAAAAATTATTTCATATTTTGAGATAATAGTATAATGTATCTTTAGATTAGCGTTAAAAAGTTTCAAGTATATTATTATTATGTATATTTATTATTTCTATTTTAATGATGATACTGCTGATATATTAATTTAAAATTAATTTTTTCAATATCATTATATATTATATGAATATTGATATATTAAAAGTTCAAATAATTAACTCTATATATATAATTACTTAATTTTTTTTTTTTTCTCAGTGAAACTACGCTATTATATTATGTACAATGAAACTTTTACAGACATGAAATCATTGTGTCCAAGGTCAACTGTGGCATTTTGGACTCATTTTACCCAGCACAAAAAACACTGCCCTCATCGGGGCTTCACACCTAGACTTGAGCTAATCATGAAGGGCCAAAATGACCAGACCAGACGGATTAGTCCCACGGAGGGGCACAAAATCCGAACAATACTGCCCTCGCAGGGGCGCGGAAATGAAACAGGACTGCCCATGCAGGGGCCTCATAAGACTCTCGACAATTTGCCTGACAGGCCATGCAAAATCAACAAAAGAAAGCAGAAGCTTTGGATATGAAACTGAAAAATGAAGAACAGAGCCATAAACCATGACAGAACCTGAGCAGAGTTGGATGACGAGGATTGGAGCCAGCTGAGGGCTACTCCGGGGGCTTTTCCTCGACCACCCTACACCATCCATATTTCTCTCGCAGGGCGTTCCATTCGTCCTCATCGTCCTCCTTAGAAGTCGATGCTTTCTGGTTTTGAGGGCTGTTAGGGGCTTGCTCAGGTGCCTCCTCCGTTTTCTTCCCTTCCTCCGGTGAGCTACCACCTGGGATTTTCTCCTGACTCCTCGAATCTCCTTCATCTTCCTGGGGCTCCTCGATGAACAAAACTGAGACATGTGCATTGATACGTGGTTTGTCCATCGAACTGCCAAATGTGAAGATGGTGGAGCCGAATGCAGGTGCACGGGCTGGTTCCTGATTAGAACCTCCCGTATCCATAAATTGACTAACTTGAATGGGGTTGGCCTGAACCCCTTCGTGGCAGCGACAACGATAGCAAGGAAGGCGAGGCCTTGAGGATGGAGGACGAGACGACCTTCCTCGAGCAGGTCCTCTCCTTCGAACCATCTTTGCAGGAGCAGCGGGACCTTGTGTAATTGCAGGAGCAGGGCGGAAGCAAGGTTGGAGACTGCCCCCAACTAAATTTGTAGACTTGTGATGCAGGTACCCCTCAACTGAACGCAGGCACCATTCCACTGAACGCAAATATCCCTCAACTGAACGCAGACGACATTCCACTGAATGCAAATGCCTCCCTTCTGGAGCTGTTTCCTGTATATTGAATCGGCACACAGCGTAATGATCCCTGTGGCCCGGATCAACACCCATTTTAACAAAACCTTCCCTTCCTTGGTTTCTGTCCGCCATAACTGCAAATTGCAGTTTTTCCCTTTCACCCAACGTTGCATTGAATGCAATTTCAGGCACGCTATGTACTGACATTCCATGGCGGCGAGTTGATATGCAGACTTGCCTCAGGGACGAGGAGGCACATGGCTATCATGTGGCCTTGCCATGACACCCATCTAATCACCCGCATCCGGGGTACTTAATTTTTTTTTAATAGTATTAAATAATAATAATTAATTTATTATTATTTAAAAAAGTTTCATCCTAATAAAGAGATGATATGTACATAAACATCATCTTATATATGTTAATGAAGTTTTCAACTTCTCTAACATTGGTCCAAATTGTAAATTTTATTACATCTTTTTTAATTAACAAAATATAAGGAAAATTATGTTAAGTGATTTATGATCCTAGTTGAAGGAGATCAAAGGTTGTTTTACTGTTGCATCTTATATATGTTAATGAAGTTTTCAACTTCTGTAACATTGGTCCAAATTGTAAATTTTATTACATGTTTTTTAATTTAACAAAATATAAGGAAAATTATGTTAAGTGATTTATGATCCTAGTTGAAGGAGATCAAAGGTTGTTTTAATGTTGCATTTACTGTAACAAGTAAGATTTCCATATCTGGTTTAGTCATAATGAGATTTCCCTGGAAGGCTGAAACTTATCAAGAACACTTTGGTATCTTTATTTTGGATTGCCTAGAAGATTGGGGTGTTAAGAATTGAAATATTATCCATTCTCACCACTATTTTCTTTTGTACAGAATAACAACCCTAAGACTAAATGTTTACACATTTAGGGTCCAACATTTCTCTGGTTAAGTGCTAAAACTTCTGTTTTGCATTAATTATATTTTTGCTTCAAAATTTTCCATATGGTATTAGAACTTTTGTGGCTCAGACCATTATAGGTGTAAGTGAGGGCTTCTATTTTAATGATGATACTTTTTTATATTTAATTTAAATTTATTTTTTTCAATATAAATTTATATATTATATGAATATTTGATATATTAAAAGTTAAAATAATTAACTTTAATGTTATATATATATATATATATATATATATATATATAATATATATATATATAATATATATATATATATATATATATATATATATATATTTAATATTAATAAATAATAATAATTAATTTATTATTATTCAAAAAATTTCATCCTAATAAAGAGATGATATGTACATAAACGTCATCTTATATATGTTAATGAAGTTTTCAACTTCTCTAAGATTGGTCCAAATTGTAAATTTTATTATATGTTTTTTAATTTAACAAAACATAAGGAAATTTATGTTAAGTGATTTATGATCCTAGATGAAGGAGATCAAAGGTTGTTTTATTGTTGCATTTACTGCAACAAGTAAGATTTCCATATCTGGTTTAGTCATAATGAGATTTCCTTGGAAGGCTGAAACTTATCAAGAACACTTTGGTATCTTTATTTTTGATTGCCTAGAATATTGGGGTGTTAAGAATTGAAACATTGTCCATTCTCACCACTATTTTCGTTTGTATAGAACAACAACCCTAAGACTAAATGTTTACACATTTAGGATCCAACATTTCTCTCGTTAAGTGTTGAAACTTCTGTTTTGCATTAATGTCATTTTTGCTTCAAAATTTTCCATATGGTATTAGAACTTTTGTGGCTCAGACCATTATAGGTGTAAGCGAAGGCTTCTATTTCAACTAAAGACACTTGATAAAGGTGCTTGATCTTCCTTGAGGTTGTTGGACATGAAAGTCAAACCAACGTTCCATGGGGACGCATCCCTCACTATTAGGTTCAGACATCCATCACACGTGGGATGGGGGTACCTCTAGGGAAACATTTACATGCATCCCCCTTTTTGGGAGATGAAAGGAGACATAGGGATGGACATTTCCATAATGTGGGGGACGCAGCTCCCTAAAAGGGATGCTTCTGGGTGTCCACCCTTTATTTTGTTTGATAACAATAATTTATGAGTGAAGAGTGTAATATTCAATCCTAAGGCCCTACTAATGCTATGTAATTAATGATAATGTTAAATTATTAAAGTAAAAGTGACATTCTCCTTTACCTTTCATTTTCATCCTTCTACTTACATTTTTAACATTACAATGAAATGACTCGGGATGTTTGAGAGTGGTTTGAACCTCATTGGACTTCATCTAGAGAAAATAGTATTACATATCCCATTCAAAATTTGACAGACTTAACAGTTTCAATATTTCAATTTTGGGGGGATTGCAATGTTTCTAATGGATTCTATCAAGTATGAGGGTCTGGAACTAGCATTTAATCAGGAGCACCAAGCCCAAAATCAACCCTTTTGAGGGGGGTACGCCCCCAGTTATCACTCTAAGTTTTTCCTAGTATGTAGAGGGAACACCCTAAGGTAACTCTTTCAAACCAATCTTTAGGGCCAAAGGCTAACCGTTTCAGATCAGAGAGGGCTCTCTCCTTTACAATTAAACTACGCAGTGTCAAATCAGTAGTTGGTTGTGTCTTTAGTACAGTGGCTAGATCATGGGTTTAGTAGGGTTTGAAAATGATGGCAAGGTAGAGAGAAAGTGTATCCTTGGGCATGAAGCCGTAGCAAATTCAAATCTATCAACATTTACTAGGATGTCGGATGTAGTGATAGAGGCTAAGAGTAGGATAGTTGATTTATCCTTAGACAACCTTGCTATTGAGAGTGGTAAGAGAAAATAACAAAAAACTATTTAAACCAGAGCATATGATAGAAGAATTTTGTTCAGTTTAGATGAGGAAAGTGATACTTAAATGGTAAAAATAGAGCATGAAAATGAAGCATGAATTCTACTTTAATACCTTCATTAAAGCATAAGGAAGATAAAAATTTAATGAAAATAATAGAGGTAAACACATTCACCAAGAAATAGACTTGGATGTATCAACACATGAATTCTCAACTTTGAAACACTATGTTCTTCTTATCACTAGTCATCTAGGATTAACCAACCTTAACAAATCACATACACCGATTACAATTTTTCTCAAATTCTGAACCGTTCGTTTTTATTGATTATCAACTTTATAGAGTATTTGCAAAACCATAAACATGTTTTTAGAAATACCTTAATTACAACAATCTCAAAATAGGCAAGTATATCTCTAATTAAAACTAAATACATTACATTCCTCATTAATAAAAAAAGATGATAATATTATGTATTTGAGAACTATGTTGTTGTTGACGACTTGGCTGAAGCTACGGATCTAACTGATTACTGATATTCTACCCAAAGTTTTTGAAAACCATACTTCATCATCAAACTTGGTATGGTAATATCTTTCTTAAAATTTGGTCTTGATCCACAGAAAAGGGAATTTAGTACGTAGATCCTTCCTTCAGGGTTGTATTTGCTCCAAAATACTTCTTGTTGCCTTAAAAAAATAGGCTTTTCCCAAGCGTTGACGGATTAACTAGCATACCTCAAATCGAGAGAAAAATGGGAACCCTTGACAGATTAAATGATTGTTTTCTCAAAACATGACAAAAATTCATGTAACTATCACCACTCATCCAAAATGAAGTGAAAATAGCGCTAATGGATTAAATGTCTCCGCTATATAAAAAATGCACCCAAAAGGTTGGAAAAACAAAAAAATGCACCGCATTCTACATTTAAGTATGTTAGGTGCCTCCAATAAAATATGAACTTCACTCTATCTCCTTTTCCTAGTTTTCTTGGCCTTAGGAGTAGGCTCTTTTCTTTGATTTTTAGGCTTCCTAGAACTACCAGGCTTCTCTTTGTTTATGACCAGATATCTGTGAAGTGTGTTATCTACCTCAATGAATTGTTATGCCAGGCTAGGGTTTTGTTTGAGCTTGAATTTCAACCTCAATTTATTAACTGGTATAGTGTGCAACCTTCTTCCCCCATAGATCTCAACTAGTGCAGACTCCTCAACAACCTTTATTGTCTTTGTCTCAGGCTCAATAGATTCAACCTTTGTTTCCTCTATTGGTTCAACAAATTTTGTATGTTCAGGAGATGATATAAGAGGACAAGACATGACTTTCCTTTCCATAATTCTCCTACTTCTTCTCGTGTAGACCATTTTCATTTCAAGAACGAGAGGAGGAGGTTTTGTCATCATGATTTTCCTCTAAATTCTAGTCTGGACAGATGAGGTCCCCTGCTCTAGGTTTGGGGTGGTTCAACAAGCTTCTTACTTCTTTTATTTTTGCTAATGGCCTTAGGTTTAGGTGCAACAGACTCTACAAACTCCCCCAAGAAAAGAAAATGCTCCCATGTTTTGTTAATCTTTCTTAATTTCAATTAGTAACTTGATTAAACTCTTGTGATAAATGAAGTGGGATGATACATCAGGTTTGGCCCTAACTCTTGCTCACATCTTCTTAAGACTCATTAATAAAAATAAAGGAGCATTCATCTTGACCTCTCCAGCATTGTGAGTAAGAAATGAAAATGATTCATATTGAATCTGTTGAAGCATCCTTCAAAAGTGAAATAAGTTTGAGTGATCCTAAGGAGAAGGTTTCATTGATCCTTTAGCAAAGATCTTTGCATCACCAAACATCATATTTTGTCCTCATATACATCTTTTAAAAAGAAAGGAATGTTAATTCCAGCTAAGGTGCAGATTTTAAACCAATGTTCTCCATCAACAGGGAGACATGTAGCCGTTGCAACAACTTCATCTGTGAAAGGGAAGGAAATATCTCCAACAGTAACCCCCTGACCATCAAACCCTTTCATCAAGGCTTGAGTAACCCCATCACAATAATCGTTGCATCTGAAAAAGAACTCGTCCCAGCCAACCTCCCAAAATTGTTTCGAATTTTTGGATATGCTTCGAGGAGATCAGGTCTTAGAGGTTCTCCCTTGTGCAATTTGGCACTTTTTCCCATAATTGTCATTGTCCAGAAGCATAGGCAATAGAAGTGAGAGTGAGATGCGATTATGAATGTGCAGGATAACTAATTTTTTAACTTGGTGGATAACACAACATAATCTATTAACCCTGCACTATTCTTTTCATAAAAAGTTGAGATTAAACGTGATGGTGAAATAGTAAATCAACCATATATAAAATTGACCTATCATATCACTAGTTTACAATGATTATTACCCTCAGTGGTAGAAATTCAAACGAATTATAATGTGAAATCATGAAATGACACGTCACATCACTTATTTGGCTAGTGCTCGCTTGCCTTGGTACTCGATCCTCTACTAACGTGTGAGCTATTAATTCTCTAAAAATAGACATATTTTTTGAAATCCAAGCTGACAATCCCACCATCAGTGCCTTTATTTTGATGGCTTTTGAATTTTCACTGATAATCCGACTGTCAATGACTTCATTCGACATTTTTTAATTGCCGCTAAAAATCCAACTGTTAGCGCCTGAATCTTTTGAAAAAAAGAAATCGTTGAATGTTATACTCTGAACCTAGGCTGAGATAACACCCCCCTCAATTTTGTCTAATAGCGCTTGAAATTTAAAAAAAAATTAAAGAAAACAAAATAAATAAATAAATAATAAATTAAAAAAAAAAATTACTTAACAAATATCAAAACCTAAATTAATTTGGAATCCCTAACTCACCCATTCAACTTACCAAGCTTACCTCTATTTTTCTTGCAACGCATCTTTGTCTGACTTTACATTTAACTATTTTTTAGCCTCTCCTTCCCTACAATGCCCCTTCAATTCTCATTGTCCATTTTAAATTTTCGGTACTTTCAAGTCTTGACTCTAGATATCAATGACCTTAGACCGATTTTTTGACTCATCACTCTTTACTATTTTTTAGTTTTAGTTATATCAATTTATCATTCTAATAGTAATAGCAATAAAATCACAATCTATGTTATACAAGAAAAAATAGTAATAAAATCACCTAGTCAAAAATAGAATCCAATTTTTAAAATAGAAGCATGTAGATATAAAAGAAGGACCAAAACCCCTTTTCATGTCATCACAACGACATTTTCATATCATAGTTTAGGAATTAAATATTTGAACCTAATTAGAATAATCGAAGAGCCCTCACCATTTCTATTACCTATGTCAATTTTCTCCTCTGATAAGCACTATGATTTATCCAATGAGCTATCCTATGCAACTTACAACTCAGATTATCTCTTAGATGTGGAAATATGCTCCATACTTTTTCATAGCTATATAAAAAAATCACAATCCATTTCATCGAAGAAAAAAATAGTAATAAAAGCACAATCTATCATCCACTTAAAAAAGAGTTGTAAAATCACAATTAAAAGCATCAAAGAGCCCTCAAACCCTTGCAATAACTTATGTCAATTTTTTCCTCTAATAAGTAATATGAGTTATCTTATGTCAATGTTCTCTTCTGATAAGGAATATGAGTTATCTCTTAGATGCTTCTATCACAAAATTCCAATTCTTAAGGGAGGGTTGGAATTGCAAGAAGTGGAAAGATGCTCCATCCAATGGAGGATGTAGCCACCTTTTACAACTAAACAACAAAAGAAATCCATTTTCATAAATTATAATTTAGGTTTTCTTTCTCACATTGATGCAAAGCTTGAGCTCTTCCCAATTTCCTTCTTGGAACATCCCTCCTAAATATCTTCCAGGACGCTAAGCTACTTGCTATTGCTCACAATCAAGAAACACCTAGTTTGAATCACAATTAATTCTATCATTGGAAATATTGTCATTTTGATAATGAATGTTATGAATTTTAGGAGAAAATGGTCAATGCCTTTCTTATTGAACAACATCGAACAACACAAGTGTTGACATTCATGATGCACACCTAGATATCAATATTAATAGTTCAACCTCCACCCACCCTTAGTGGGTTATCGTGGGAGAAAACTACTGTGAGAACAAGAATGAACCTCTCTTCACTTAAAAATTTGTAGGTCAAGCAACAACTTACACAATTAATCATAGAAAACGGAAACAAAAATAACTTTCTTTCTCAACAATTGATTGAAAATTCCAATTTTCTACCACTCATCCTCATCCTCGACCATATCATATTGGATAGGTCCACGAAGTAGTACCTACTTTATGTTTGTAGTGTTTATCATATTTTCCATTAGACCATTCATTGATACAATTGATTTTGATGTCACACCCTTCTATTATTGAGATGTGATTTTTTCCGAGCCCTATCATTTTCACAAAAAAGCACAAATTTGTGGGTATTATAACTTCCACAATTAGTTCTGTAAGGCTAATAAGATCTACAACATCATCTCTTCTTTCCCTTATTTTGCATTTTCTAGACGATAAGTTATTAACCATATCAATATCCATGAGCTCAAAATGTTTGATACATTCCAATGCTCATCCTTGTCCGCATTCATCTACTTTCTTTATAATGCTCACACTTTTTCATGGAGATGTATTTCTGAGCATCAAGTCCAACTCCAATCCTTGTCTTACTTCAAAACATGCCCGAGATAGCCTTTTCTTCATTGTTTACTCCAACTAAGGATACAAAGGTCATATTTTTTACATAGGTGTTTCTGCAACAAACTATTAGTTTAATCTTATTCAGAGGACATTATATATTGAACGTCAATGCCCCTGTAATTATTCCATAACCCCCCATTTTAACATCCATTCTTTTGGTACCCAATCAGGTTATTCCCATCATCTCAATTCCTACAAATGATGATGTCTTTCACTAGAAAGTGTGAACAATCAATAGAAATTGGAGACAATTTATTTTTGTCATGGACAAATTCATCATACTTTGTCCATAGTTCCTATTGGCTCTAGTCCAAATATGTAATATATTTGTGTGTTATTTATTTTGTACTTTATGTCTTGTAGTTTATCTACCTTGTCATCAATAGTCGATTGGTGACTCAGTTAAAGATGATCACTCACCTAACTTTGCATATGATATTTGTAACCCTTTGAGACATTTTCAAGTATGATCACTCTCCACCATTTTTGTACAAATATAACCACATAAAACAATAGTGTACAACATGTATGATTTTATGTTCTCCTTTTGGTATTTGCATTCTTCTTTCATCTGTGAATATGTACAATGCAGGCTACCTGTACTCATATCAATTGGCAATAGAGGAAAATTTAGAAGGAAAAACGAATTTGGAAAACCTTTCCATCTTTTGAAGTTTGTGAGTGATGTAGTATCCATTATAGATGGCATTGTGATCTTGCATGTAAGGTCTATTAAGGAGGTTTCATGTGATCTACACTGCATTGATATTATGGATTTAAACCTTCAACAACTATAAGTTGTAATACTTCTACGCTTATTGTGAACACTATTTTGTACATGTCTTCTTTAACATAGGATTAGCTGGGAACTAATGTTTCCCACCTTTCGGTGCTCCTAATAGTCAATGCCTAAACTTCTGTTTTTTAAACTACTCACATTTTTATAATCTACAAAACAACTAGGTAGTCAGAAACAACTTGAAGAATGTTAAGATGAGATTGTGTTAACACCATTGGACACATACCTACACACCATGCCTCAAAAGCTCAAGTTGTTTCCTTTACCCCTTTTCTCAACTAGCAACATTTTCTTCTCATTTTCCTATCTTTTTTTCACAAAGATATCTACTTCTTTTGCTATGAAATG
Source organism: Pinus taeda (assembly GCA_000404065.3). Classification (NCBI taxonomy): domain Eukaryota; kingdom Viridiplantae; phylum Streptophyta; class Pinopsida; order Pinales; family Pinaceae; genus Pinus; species Pinus taeda. The sequence continues at coordinate 244,798 of APFE031446312.1, read as the reverse complement.
AGTTCAAAATCACAATGATTCTCTTCTTACTCCACTTTTAGAGCCAACGGGAGCAACTAACATAATTCAGATGGAAACATTTCAGTCAGTAATGGTAGACATGAAAATAAGAGAAAACAAGTTAATGGAGCAAATAAAAGAGGCTAAATCATGGGCTCATGTAGTAAAATAACCACCAAGTGAACAAAAGGAATTTATAGAAAAAGAAGTCAAGAGGAAGATGAGAAAGGAAAGGACAAAGAAGAAAAAATGGTAAATATCATCATCAAAGGCTTGCAGGACTTTGGGGAAAAAGAGAGAACGAATATTCTAGTAACGATTTTTCTCAAGGATGAGTTGCATTGGAAGGGGGGGATACAACAGGCCAACGAGATAGGAAAGAATGTGGGAGAAGGAAGGAATAGACGTGTCAGAGTTACTTTAAGAATCATAGAGGACAAGTCTAAAATCCTGAGGAATAAAGGGTTGCTTAAAGGCACTTGTATCTACTTAGACCAAGATTTAACATTCACCCAAAAAGAAGAAAAGAGGAAATAATGGAAGTAAAATGAACAAGAGAGGGAGGAAATTGGGCATGGTTGAAAAATGAGAAAGCCCAAGTCACTGATAGATTAACAAACAAGAAATAGGTATTCGGGGCCCCACGGGAGTACCTAAACATGGTAAGATGGAATTGCAGAGGTTACCCATGGAGAAGAGGCCCGGGGTTGGGGCCCATAGCTGAGGATAAAGACATTTTTTTCCATATGGAAACACATGATCTCAAATACCTTCGCAGCTAATCCTTGGTATGACAAGGAGTGCAAGGAGGTGAAAAGGTCCTTTAAAGAAAATTCAAGCAAAGAAAACACGATTATATATAAGCAATTGATAAAATAAAAAAAATAAAGCTATGTGAATGCAAGAAGGAAAGAATTGATTTCATTGGGAAAACATAATCCCAAAGATTTCTGGAAGGAACCGCAATACAAGAAAAAATAAATTGAAAGCAGTATCACAGATGCCTAGTGGCTAGTCTATGCAAAACTTCTATATGAGTGGATGAATGAGAAAAGTAAGCCTCCCATGATTGTGTCCTCAATAGAGCTATTATCGACTAGGGATATTGAGCAAGGTATAAAGAAACTGGCAAATGGTAAAACACAAGACATTGATAGTATGCAGACATAATATTTGAAATGAGGTGTGAAGTTTCTAGCCCCACACATCGAAGAGATCGTTAACAAATGCAGTCAAGGTAGCTTTCCGGGTGAATGGACAACAAGTGTTGCTATACCTCCTCACAAAACTGGAGACATCAATAACCCATCTAACTATCTTACTATTATGATCGACCCTCTTCTTGGAAAACTTTTGCGAGCATGCTAGAGAATAGAATCAACGTGTGAGATGAAAACGAGGAGAAAAGAGCAAAGGTGCAAGCTAGTTTTAGGCCTAAGAATTCTACCATTGATCATTGCATCACTCTAAAGCATTTCATTCAAAAAGTTTTGGATAACAATGGTCGAGAATCATTTTTTTGCTTTGTTGACTTCAAAAAAACCTTTTATACTATCCCTAGAGATAAGCTATGGCACAGAATTGAAGAACAAGGGGCCCCAAAGGAATATAGACCTGATGTTCATAAGCTATATGAGCACATTAGAGCATAAATCAAAACAAAAGAGGGTATGTCTGAATGCTTTGGCAATGACATAGGAGTCAAACAGGGATGGCCTCCTTCCCCCACTTTGTTTGGTTTATATATTGATAAGCTTGAAGAGTGGATAAGAAATATCAAAGGAGAAGGCATCCAATTAGCAAGATATATGGTGAAATTGCTTTTATATGCCGATGAGCTTATCCTTATTGCGAAATCTATGATAGGTTTGAGAAAGAATTTGAAAGCTATCGAACTCTTTTATCAATATGCGAGAAATGCAAGTAAATTTTAGCAAAACTAATGTCACGATTTTCTCCCTAAAAAGAAATAAACAGCAGGACACTTTTCTCTTTGAGGGCAACCCCTTGTAGGTTGTAGACTGGTACAAATATCTAGGAATTGAGTTCCACTAGAGGCTCAGCTGGGAAGCATGTAGATCAAAAAGAATCCAAGGAGGGTGGAAGGCTTCCTACCTTCTCCCGAACAAGTGTAGACAAGCATAATTATGGGATTGGAAGACTAAGAAAACCCTCTTTGGTTTATTAGTGGTGCCAATTATCCTATATGGTTGTGAGTTATGGGGGAGTAACATGTCATGCCGCAAATGGCGGCAAATAGAAAGAATCCAAAAGCATCTAATCACAAGTAGCCTCAAAGTCAAATCAACGGTTCTATACGATATAATTTTAGCTGAGGCTGGTATGTTTCTAATTGATGCTTCATTAATCATTCATCTACTAAGTTACCTAAAGAAGGTTGAAAATATGGATAAGCACCGATGGCCCCACTTGGTTGTCAAATAGAAGCTAAGTCGTCGGAAAAATACGTGGATGAAGCAAAATAAAAAGTGGTTAGGCAAATGGGACATAAATCTGCATGACTGTCCTCACACCAAGGAGGAGATCAAAAAGTGTGCGTTAGAAAAATTCAGGATTGCCATGTGGAAAAAATAGGTAGGCAAAAAAAACATATTATGTCAAAGAATTTAACCCCTTGTGGAAGCATGATGATAAAGAGTATTTGAGTTCCACAATCAAGGGAAAAGGAAAAGTAGGGCATGGTCTGAAGTAAGATGAGGATTGGAGTTGGACTTGATGCTCAAAAATACATCTCCATGCAAAAGTGTGAGCATTATAAATCAAGTAGATGAATGTGGATGGGGATGAGCAAGGCAACATATCAAAAATTTTCAACTCGTGGATATTTATATGGTTAATAACTTATCTTCTTGCAAACGCAGAATAAGGGAAAGAAGAGTTGACATTGTAGATCTTATTATCCTTATAGAACTAATTGTAGAAGCTATAATACCCACAAAATTGTACTTTTTTGTGAAACTGGTAGGGCTCGAAAACGTTCACATCTCAACAATAGAAGGGTGTAACATCACAATCAATTGTATCAATGAACGGTCTAATGGAAAATATGATAAAACACTATAAACATAAAGTAGGTACTTCTTCGTGGACCCATCCAATATGATAAGGTTGGGGATGAGTGGTAGAAAGTTGGATTTTGTCAATCAATTGTTGAGAAAGAAAGTTATTGTTGTTTCCGTTGTCTATGATTAATTGTGCAAGTTGTTGCTTGATCTAGAAATTGTTGAGTGAAGCGAGCTTCATTCTTGTTCTCATAGTAGTTTTTCCCCACGAGAACCAACTAAGGGTGGGTGGAGGTTGAATTATTAACATTAAGATCTATGTGTGTATCATCAATGTCAACACTTGTGTTTTTCAATGTTGTTCAGTAAGAAAGGCATTGGCCATTTTTTCTACAAGTCACAACATTCATTATCAAAATGAAAATATTTCCAATGATAGAATCGATGTTTGTTCTTCCCTTCACTATTCAAACTAGATGTTTCTTGATTGTGATTCAAACTAGGTGTTTCTTGATTGTGAGCAATAGCAAGGAGCTTAGCGTCTTGGAAGATATTTAGGAGGGATGTTCCAAGAAGAAAATTGGGAAGAGTTCAAGCTTTGCATGGATGTGAGAAAGAAAACATAAAGTATAATTTATGAAAAATGGTTTTCTTTTGTTGTTTAGTTGTGAAAGGTGGCTACATCCTCCATTGGATGGAGCATCTTTCCACTTCTTGCAATTCCAACCCTCCCTTGGGAATTGGAATATTGTGATAGCAGCATCTAAGAGATAACTCATAGCGCTTATCAGAGAACACTGACATAGGATGACTCATAGTGCTCATCAGAGGAGAAAAATGGCATAAGTTATTGCAAGGTTGTGGGGTCTTTTTGATGATTTTAATTGTGCTTTTATTAGTATTTTATAAGTGGATGACAGATTGTGCTTTTATTACTATTTTTTCTTCCATGACAAGGATTGTGCTTTTGTTCTGTAGCTGTGAAAAAAGATGGAGCATATTTCTGGAGCATATTTCCAAATCTAAGAGATAATCTGAGTCGTTCATTGCATATAATAGCTCATAGAATAAATCATAGTGTTTATCATAGGTGAAAATTGATATAGGTAATGGCAAAGGTGAGGGCTCTTTGATTATTTTAATTAGGTTAAATTATTTAATTCCTAAACTATGATATGGAAATGTCATTGCGATAACATGAAAAAGGGGGTTTGACCCTTCTATTTTAAAAATTGGATTCTATTTTTGACTCGATGATTTTATTTTAAAGATTGGATTGTATTTTTGACTAGATGATTTTATTACTATTTTTGGTTTTTTGGTGGGATAACATAGCTTGTGCTTTTATTACTATGTTTGCTTGGATAACATAAATTGTGCTTTTATTAGTATTTTTGCTTCAATGACATGGATTGTGATTTTGTTGTGCACATTTGAAAAAAAAGCTGGAGCATCTTTCTATTTTTTCTTCAATGACATGGATTGTGCTTTTGTTGTGCACATTTGAAAAAAAAGCTGGAGCATCTTTCTTTCCGCATCTAAGAGACCGTTCGTTGCAAACAAAAGTGGCATCAACATCTAAGAGATAACTAACGCTGCAATCCCAACAGAGAGCAAAGTGCAAAGAGATAAGTGGCCCTGCAGATCAAATAGGTTATAGCAACGGTCAAGGATGTTGATTTCTTTAATTCGATTCAATTTTTGGAATTCATTTTGGCACTGGCATTGCAGTGCCTTTCCTCCTCCTCCTCACAGAGTTTCCTGCATTGTGTGGTCTAGTCTCGTGAGTCTCGTGCGATTGGAGCTGCAAATGGTGTGTGTGTATGAATGTGGTCTGGTCTCTGTTGTTTTTGTCATCTGTTTGGTGTGCCTGACTGTATGTGTCTTCCTATCTCTGTGGTGTGCTTGTATTCTCTGAGAGGTGGAAACAGAGGCCTGCTCGTGTTCCCTGGGAGGTGGAAGCAGGGAGCGTATCAATTATTGAATCAAGACCACTGTGCCCAGGGATCACAGTTAAATGGTGCGTCCCAGTCATTGACAGGTAAATGAGGCATTCCAGTAAATTTATTTTCAAAACTCTTTGTTTGGGTCACTCTGATTATGGGTTGTGGGTTGCAAATAAGATTAAGTGAATGAGAGGAATCGATTTGATTTTAGAAATTTCATTTTAGTAAATTGATGTTCAGTGTTGTTTGGTTTTTTTATTAAATTAGATCTTCCACATCCTTAGTGAGAGGCAGAAGTTTAGATCCCTACTTGTATAGAAATGGAGATATCACGGTTGGATCTTGGCGGTGGCCATCGTGGAATAGTGGCCACTAGGAGCATTTTTTTGGAGGAGAAATTCTGCAGAGCCTGCGGTTTCTTGGTTTTTAAAATCAGATCCTCTGCATCCATGGTGAGGCGGTTTCTTGGTTTTCTAAATTGAATCCTGTGCAACAATGTTTTTTGGTTTTTTAAATTAAATCCTGTGCATCCATGCTGAGGCGGTTTCTTGGTTGTGTAAATTAGATCCTCGATCCATGTTTTTTGGTTTTTTAAATTAATTCCTCTAAATTAGACCCTCTTCATCCATGCTGAGAGGTGGTTTCTTGTTATTTTAAATTAGATCCTCTTCATCCAGGTTGAGGCGGCAGCATAGATCCCTCGTTGCACAGAAAGTCAGAGAAACCGGGCCTGCTAGTGCCACTGCTGAATATGGCTGGCATCGAAAAATTCATCCATGCTGAGAGGTGGTTTCTTGTTATTTTAAATTAGATCCTCTTCATCCAGGTTGAGGCGGCAGCATAGATCCCTCGTTGCACAAAAAGTTAGAGAAACTGGGCCTGCCAATGCCACTGTTGAATATGGCTGGCATCAAAGAAGAGTTTTTCTAGAGGAGAAATTTCTCGCAGATTGCTTCTCTCCTAGCTTTCTATCGGTTCGCTAAATAATAATATAATGGATTGTTTATGCATCATCTATCTTAATTTTGTGCTGAATTATTGATGCACTCTGTTATATTTTCTAGGTTAAGCATATTACATCCAAGGACCCAACAACGCTCTTCAGTGAATTATTATTTTATCATTCGTAGCTGAAGCCTGAAACCTAGCTATTATCTAAAATCCTATATCGATTATTTCGTTACCATTTTCATTCCCTCTCGGAGAGATTGAGAATGGGTAGGTTCAGGAGGTGGGGTTGGATTCGGCAATCGATTAGTCAAAACTACTTCACCGGTCCTGCTACCTATTCTCTGGCTCTCTAACTATAGCTTAGATCCCTCTGTTTGCTTGTATGTCTCCAGGTGCCCTTCCATATTTTCGCAATAGCAACATATATGCTCAACCTATTGAGTTTTTGTGTTTATATTTGGATTCAATATGTTTGGATTATATTGAATTTCTGGGTTATGTTGGATTTAAATTGTAATTTAGTGGCTCAGATTTTCCATATTTTCGCAATAGAAGCATATATACTCAACCTATTGAATTTTTGTGTTTATATTTGGATTCAATATGTTTGGGTTATATTGAATTTCTGGGTTATGTTGGATTTAAATTTTAATTTAGTGGCTCAGATTTTCTCAACAGTCACATGTGGACCATCTGGATTGTTATTATTACAATTTCCACATCCAGTGGACAAAATATTATGTTTGCTGGCATTAAGATTTTTTAACAAATCTACAATTGTTAAGGTCATCAAAATATGAGCCCCGAGAGATTCGACCCCAAGACCCATGGTGAAAGGTACGACGAATACATGGGCAATATATGGAGCCTGGGGTTGAGTTTTGTGGAGTGTTTTATTGGGCATTTCCCATTTCTGCAGGGCGGGCGGGCAGAAAGCGGACTGGCCTGCCCTGATGTGCGCAATTTGTTACGAGTCTGCTGCTACATCTCAGCAAATGGACTGCTACTCAGCTGTTGGGTCACCCCTCCACCTCTCCCGCAGACACCCTCCTCCATAAATAGTAGCTTCACCATTTGCTTGTGCATTTTGGGCGGGATGGAGTGCAGTTGGGTATTCAACATCTTCAACCAAAATAAACATGTCTTCTTTTTCTTTAGTATGTCCTCTAGCTCTTTTTCTAATCAGTATGTCCTCTAACTCTTTTTTTAATCAATATGTCCTCAGTCCTAATATTGAAGGGAAACAGAATACAGTTCTAATATAGATATAGTTTCATGACAGAGTAGGGATTAAAAAATGGGAAATCGGGATGATAACAAATGTAAAACATATATATTCTGTTTCGTCATATATATTCTGTTTGGTCTCCCCTGCTTGGAGTTTCCGAACTCTGAGCCATTTCCGTTCGTTAAGATGTGTTAACTTTGTGTTTCTCGATGACATGGTATATTCAATATTGGTTCATGCAGTTGTCAAAACAAATTATTTAATTAATTTTATGAAAAAAAACATTGCTACGAAGATATTCAGAATCTTTTACACAGTTTGGTCCGCAACTACAAGGTAGCATAGATCCATGTTTGTATAAAAAAATGTCGTTGTGAAATTTTTAATTTCCAAGGGCAAGGTATAAATGATATTCTTATTCTTCTCCATGTAGTTGGAGATCATTTTTCACTCGATGGGAAGAATGAAATATCTATGGGGAAGAATACTGATGTTGACGAGTTTAGGCCCGGCTCCAGGATACTGATGCTGAGAAGTTTAGGCCTGGCTCCAGGATGGAGCCCGAGTCACCATTCAAGTTCAGTTCACTGCATTTGAAGTAACCAACTTGAGCCTGATAGTGAAATTTTTAGATGACCTGAGTGTGATAGTGAATCTTTTGAAAACGATGTCATTAAATTCATAGGTTCAGTGTCTATTCCAATCTTGCCCACTGCCAAATTAGCCTATACATATGAGATTACATAAAACTCCATAACTATTTATTTGATTCTTAATTTGGTAAATTTGCTCTCTGTATTTTTTTTTTTTTTGTAAGTCAGATATGTATATTAAAGAACAAAATATTTTACAAAAAGTCTGCCGAGGTAGAAGGAAATCTTAGATGGACCATTGAAACCTCGCTGTCAACCAGCTCTGGGCTTCCAAAACCGAGATGCACACCATGCAAGGTGGCTTGCTCTTGAAATAGATAAAGGTCGCCACGTCACTGTCAAAACTGGGACATAGACAGAGAAACATATCTACTTTGCATAGGGCCGAAGCCGTAACATAAAACAGAGTGAAAAGAAAGTAGCAAGATTAACTGGCGTAATGCCGTAATAGAAGAAACATGACAGAGAAAGACAAGGAACTAGGGTAGCCCGCCAGAGCGCGGAAAGCCTCCAATCCGACTGGCTATATCTAAGCCCACATCTAGAATGTGCCTGTCTACTTTGGCCTGCACTTCTTTAATGGAGTGGAAATCTTGAGCCTCCTTCATCCTTTGATCCTGCAGAAGGGGATCCGGGCTTAGTGTTTGCCGAAGTAGTCTAATGAGCACGGTTAGTTTCTTGTTGACAATTTCCACCCCCTCTTGCACTGCTGTGATTCTGCGATCCAGTGACTCATGGATTTCTTGAGGATTAGCTGACTGATTCTCCGAAGCGGGGTTCCCCTTCCCAGAACGCTGCTTCCCTTCTTCCTTAGCATCCAGGACTTTTTCTAGGAGAGTCTTGATTCTCCAGCTCTCCGCCTTAGTGCGAACAAATTGAGTTGCTCTTTTGGCGGGCGTACCCGGGTCAGTCAGCCAATCAACTTCCTCTGAAATGGATCCTCCCTGTCTCTACGCTTCTTCCTATTTCACCGCAGCTTCCATCTCCGCGATCTTACGTTTGCTTCTCGCTGTGGCTCTTGTCTCATACATGTTCTGCGCGGTGCGTAATTCGCGATTGGCCGCCGCGCATCTGCAGCTCCCCACATCCATTCTGTTCCCTCTGAATTTCTCACGGTGAACACTTCTACTAACAGGCTGGTTATAGTTGCTTGTAGAGCTTTGGAAAGAGATGGAGGAATCCGAGCCATGACTCCCCGTTAAATAGCTTTTTTCCATAGATTTTTCCAGAAATCGCTCTCCCCTCCGATCTAGAGTGGTAGTACTTTCGTTATTAATGCAGAGGATGTTCGCACACCTCTCAAATCCTTTCCCTGCAATAGCATAAATGTTGCTGATTGCCTTCCTATCAAGGTTGAGGCAGTTGTCCTTTCTCCCCAAATGGTCTCTACGGATTCTCTTGTGGCATGCACCAAGTTGATGGTTCCCATGTCTGGCTCTCCCTCGCCATGATGACCACCGCCGCAACTATCCAGTCATCCATCTCCTATTATAATAACCCCAGTCGTTACCCAAAGTTTCATTTTTACGGTACCAGACATAGAAACTGTTGTCGGTCAAGCCCGGTCGGTTCCGTTTATGTCTTGTTGTGCCAGTTGTGCACATCGCGTCTTCAGGTTCGGGTAGTCCACCTCCTCCCAACAGCTGTCCCATCCCCTGTCCTGACTGTCCACACCACAATTTTCCAGGTAGTCCGCCAGCCCGTTTGCTTGACGTCTTACCGCATGGAAAACTAGACCTTTCATACCAGCCATGAGTTCTGCAATATTTTCCGTGACTTTGGCTAGCTGCCAATGTTTTGTGGCTTTGTTTGCCTTAGTGCCTCGCTACATTTTCTGAGCTGTAGAAATGACCAGTGATGAATCCCCTTCCAGAATTATGTTACAAAGGCGCAGGGATTTTACAATTCTCAGACCATGCTCTAGAGCTGCGAACTCCATTTCATTATTTGTGCTTTCCCCGAGCGCTCTGTAATATATGTGGAGAATTTCTCCATGCTGGTTGCATAGTGCACCTCCAATTCCTGCCATGCTGGGGTTGCCTCTCGAAGCCCCGTCAAAATTCAACTTCAAACCTCCTTCCGGTGGACTCTGCCATTTATCAATTTGTGAGGATGGTTGCATTCTGTGTCTCGGAGCAGTAATGTTGCTGGTGACTTCCAGATGAAAGAATTTCAAAATATGTAAGTCTTGTGCTGTCGGTTTCTTGTTACCTTCCTCTCTGCATTTCGTTTGGATTAACTGTTGAATGTTGGTTATTATATTGTCTTTAGAGAAACCTATGTTCCTGTGTTCATCTTGGAAAATTCTGCGGTTACGTTCCTTCCAAATAGACCATAGTAAAAACCCTGGTATAGATTTCCATATGCTATTGACTCTTTGTATATTGGAGAAGTCTTTTTTCCAGTTCAGTATAGTACTGTGAATGGAATCTCTATTACGATCAAAGCTACTAAGTATCCCTTCCATCCAATTCCATAACTTATTTGCCCATTCACAGGTATTGAAAAGGTGGTTAAGAGATTCCTCCTTACGAAACACATAGGGCATCTTGAGGGTCCCTTGAAACCTTTCTTGCACAAGTTATCCCAAGTTAAAGTCTTGTTTCTCATTAGAAGCCAAAGGAAAGTTCTGATTTTTGGCCATAGAAGGTTGTCCCAAACTTTGCTGCACCATGGCACGGCCTCTACCTGTTCTTCCTTTTCTATTATATTCTTGGCTTCTTTTAATGAGAAATCACCATTACCTTTGAGACCCCATCTAAGCTTATCATCCTCTTCATTTTTCCGAATCTTTCTTTTTAGAATTCGCTCACTGAATTACTGAGAAATTTCGTTGTTCTTCTCTGTATTCCCAGGTTTTAAATTTATCCATTCCCTCTAATTTGCATCCCCGTTGTTTTGATTCCAATACTGATTGACTCTGTATCTTCCCCGATTTTGACTTATTCACTTGATGGTTGATAGCTCTGGTGTGTCCAGTTTGGGGAACTACTGCCATTCATCTTCCTAGAACATGGCCAGCATGCCATTGCGAATTTCCCAAAAGTTGTGCTCCTGTACTAGGTTCCTGTTATTCCTGGCATGATTCCATATTGACGACGCTTCCGGGATTTCCTGTAGTCTTATGAGGTCCTGAGTGTCACAGCCTAGAGTATACTTTTCCTTCCAATGCCTCACCCAAGGTAAAGTGGGATCTTTAATCCATTTCCACCATATCTTAGCTCCACAGGTACGGTTGACCACCCAAGGATCGACTAAGTTTAGCCCCCCCATAGATTTTGGATGGCATAGTTTATTCCATGCCACCAAAGCCCACTTATTCTTATCCCCATTCCCACTCCATAAAAAGGATCGCTGAATGTTTCTCATTTGTTGCAGAATGCCTTTGGGGGTAGGAAGCATAGATAGAAAGTATTGCGGAATGGCCTGGAGAACAACTTTGGTTAGGATGAGTCTACCTGCTAGGTTGAGAGCTCTGTTCGTCCAATGCGAGCATTTTTTCTTCATGTTGGCTATAACTTTCTCCCAGTGAATTTTCTGCCAAGGTTTTAGAGTCAGAGGAGCCCCAAGATATTTCGAAGGCAGGGAGCAAATCTTGAATCCAAGACGCTGGGACAGGTGAGCTTGAACTGCCGGGTGAGTGTTGAAAAAGAAAATAGTAGATTTAGAAAAATTAATTTCCATGCCAGAAGCTTGGCTGAAGAGATCAAGGATAGCCCTGTAGGCCACAGCCTCCTTCACCGTGGGTGTACCATGTAACATGGTATCGTCCACAAACTGTTGATGAGTGGTAGTTGGTAGCGATATTATAGGCTGCAGACCTTTTATGGATCCTTTCGCTTTCTTCTTGGCAATGGTTCGGCTGCGGCCTTCCATTAAGATTACAAAGAGGAAGGGGGATAGGGGATCCCCTTGTCTTATTCCCCACGAAGGTGTGAAAGGAGCAGAAGGAGCACCATTGACAAGGATGGAATATCTGGGAGATTTGATGAGAGCAAGTATCCACTTGATCCAGGTTCTGCAGAAGCCAAAAGCTTCTAAAACAGCTTCAAGGTATCTCCAGCTTACTTTGTCATAAGCTTTTGAAAGGTCCAATTGCATGAGCATACCTGCTTCTTTTCTCGAATGAAGCGAGTGAATCATCTCCTGCGCTAACAATATGTTATCAAGAATTTGTCTACCCTCAACGTAGCCCGATTGCTCTTCTGAGATTATACCAGGGAGTATTAACTTCAGTCTATTTGCTATGACTTTTGAAATAATTTTGTAGATAACATTACATAAGGCAATGGGTCTGAATTTATCAGGTGTCTTTGCTTCTTCAACCTTAGGTATGAGCGCTAGAAAGGTGGAGTTGATGGATTTTAGAATGGTTCCTGAACGTCTAGAATCCTCCACTACCTCCCATACTTCCTGCTTGACGATGCTCCAACAAGCCTTGTAGAAATTGATGGTGAAGCCATCTGGACCTGAAGCTTTATCATTGGGCATGCTCCTAATGGCTTCCTCCACCTCATCCATAGAGATTTCCCTGCATAGGGCCCAATTCTGATCTGAAGTAATAGACTTAGGAATGGCTGTTGTTAATTCCTTGATGGCCTCCTCTCTGTTTATGGGCGGTTCCTGTGCAATTGAGTTGAAGTGGTCCGAGAGCAGAGCAGATATGTCATTGTGATTCTTTAGTATCTCCCCTGCATTATGTTTCAGTTCAAGAATTCTATTAGCACTTCTATGGTCTAGAGCCGACCTATGAAAAAATTTAGTGTTTTGCTCCCTCTCTCTTAACCATTGAATTCTAGATTTCTGTTTCCAAAGAGTCTCTTCTTGAATGCACCGTTTGTGCCATTGTTGAGAAAGAATTTTTTCCTGCTCCATCGCTTCAACATTGTGATTGCCTGCTGCTCCATTTCTGTGGATCTATTCCAGTTTTTCTCTAGAATGTCTTTCTCCTGGAATATGTTTCCAAAAACCGTTTTGTTCCAATCTTTTATCTCTTCTTTAGTTGCTTTCAGCTTCTTTTGTAGATTGAACATTTTGGAGCCTCTCACCTCCAGAGGTTCAGACCACCATTTCTTTACCATCTCGAGGAAATTAGGGTGGTCCAACCAAAATTTTTCAAATATGAATGGTTTGTTCCTTGGGGTACCCTGAACTTCTACAATAAGCGAAATTGGCCAATGATCCGATCCTCCATTGGGAAGGATATATGATTGCGCTATTATGCCTTCCATTATAATGCTTGCTGAGATTAAGAATCTATCCAAGCGAGAAGCTATTAAACTTTCACCTCCACTTCTGTTGTTCCAGGTAAATAGGCCACTTTTGGGGTGGATGTATACCAGTTTAACAGTTTCAATGAAACCTGTCAAGGCTTCCGCATCCCTATTAAGTTTCCTAAGACCCCCTTTTTTTTTCCAGAAGGGTGGTTATCATATTGAAATCACCCCCCAATATACTCTTAGATCTAGGATGTCTATTAATAAGCCTGGTTAATGCATCTAAAAAGTTTATTTTGTCTTCTAATTTATGAGGACTATAAATATTGATACAAAGGAAAGATCCAGAGTTACCTATGGGTTGGAACTCTACCGCCATGAAGTGTTTGTTCGCCTCAGTTGATAACATCTGGATTTCCTTTGTGTCCCACATGGTTGCAAGGCCTCCTTCTCTTCCCTGACTCACATTCTCTAGAACTTCCATATTTCTCCCAAGCTTCCTGCAAAGATTGTTGATACTCGAGTTGCTGCATTTAGTTTCTTGTAAAAACATAATTTCCGATTTATATTTCTGGATTTTTCGCTTTAAGATTTTGTGTTTTTCCTGGTTGTTAAGCCCTCTGGAATTCCACGAGATGATTTTCATGTTTAACTGATTTTTATTGGAAGGACTGGAAATCACTTAGCGCCTTCATCTTCCCTGAGTTTATCATGATCATGCCTAGTTCCTGTAGAACTTCACCACTAGTTCTCCGACCTCTTCTTTTCTTTTGTTTTGAGTTGGATGATTTCCATAAAAGACTTTTTGAATGTAAGCTATTTCCTTTCACTACACCTAGCTTCCTATTCTGCTTTTCAAGTTCTGCCTTTTTCCTTGCTATGAACAGGTCGTTTACCTTCCTAATTTCTTCCTTCGATGCGTTCTCTATTCCTCGGGACTTCCAGTTCTCAGCAATTACTGGTAGGTTCATTCCCTCCCTGGCCAGCGCCTCTTCCCATTCTTGATCTTCACTGCCGCCATCACTGGTGAGCATATCAGTTTCTTCTTCGGTCTCCTCTATTCTCTCCTGCATTTGTACTTCATTGTTGAGGTCCCCTTCACGCGTTCCTTCCCTGGTTGGTTTTTCTTTCTCCTCATGCTCTGCTTCTGATGTTAGGGTTTTGTGCTTATCCTCCGAGTCAGTTTCAGGATCTAAGATCACAAAAGGGTTGCTGTGGTTGTTCCTGTCTGTGTTCCCTTTGAAACTCTTTCTTCTATTAGCTCTCTGTCTGGATTTAGGTTTAATAAAGGCTTCTGTGTCTTTGTGGGCTTGTGCTACTTCGGTCTCTATTTCCTTCCTGATCATTGGGCAGTCTCTCATCAGATGCCCATGTTCGTGACATTTGTGGCACGAGAAGGGAATTTTCTCAAAATCTATATCCTGAAAGTAGTCCTCGTCCCTGTATTACAACCAGAGCCTCTCATGTAGTGCCCCAGAGACGTCCATGTCAACACATATTCTGGCGTAAGAAGTATATCTTTTTTGTAGAGTTGCTTCAAAGGCCTTGATGAATGTTCCCAACTTATCACCGATTTGTTTCAGTGCGTTCAGACCCCAGTAGTCTATTGGGAGAGAGAACAAACGAATCCAGACTGGGACTTGAGTGAATGATTCCTTCTCCGGGGTGAAATTTGGTTTCCATGGTCGCATGTATAGTCCTGCTGAAACCAAAAAGTATGGGCCACCCTCAAATACTCTATCCTTGTCTTCTAGGTTGGAGAAGACAACAGTGAAAAATCCCTTGGCTCCCAGGTGAAGATTGACATCCCCTCGTGGTTTCTAATGTTGTTTGATCCAATGACAAAGAGTCCTTTCAGACGGCCATATGCCCATAAAGCTGCAGATAATGGCTTGTTCTGCCATGTGCTCTCTGTATGCTTGAATCTCCGGGTCAGTTATAACTACCCTTAGGTTATTGATCTTTTTTGGTTTGCAGACCCCATTGGGTGAAGCATATTTATTGGGGTTTGAGCTGGGCTCCCCCTCCTTTTCTGGCCTTCCTTGCCTGTTGTCTATCTGCTCCCTTTCTTCATCATTTTGTCGCTTCTCGTTTTCTGATGAATTAATTATTGATGGAATTTTGTCTTTAGCTCCTGTCAGGTTTTCCCTCTCTCTGCCTGCACCATCCGTAGTTCTGTCTGGCTTGTCAGTTTCCCCTTGTATTTTCTCCTTATTCCTTTTGCCATTTTGCTTGTTATTGTCAAGCCTAGAAATCCTGACCCCTTCCTTCTTATATTGCTTCTACTTCTGCATGACTATCTATTTGAAAGTAGGGGCCCCACTGGACCCCTCTACCTCCATTCGGTCGGTTAGCTCTTGAGCTTTACGAAACAGTGCTGCGAGACGGGAGAAGACTACTTCCAGTCCTGCTGTGGTTTCAACACATTGGAGAAACCAAATGCGACTTTGATCACAGACTGAAGTTGAAAGTAAGGCCTGCTGCTACTGCGATTGCAGAGGGACAGAGCCTACGCCTGTCACAGGAAGCTCAAACCCTCAATTTTCTCTCTGTATTTAATCATTCTTAAATTTTTATTTTATGGTATATTCACTCACTCAGGGTTTCTTTTTATTTGCTTTGCTTGGGCTTCTGTATAATTGCGTTTGACAAGCTCATAGGCTGGCCTTCAGATTTATTTCTAATTCTCTTTCTATTTTTATATTATATAAAGTAGTTGAAAGCAAAAATATCATTCCAATTATAAATGATTTATTAATATAAAAATAATCGAGAGAGAAATATAGAGACTATAAATATTTACCACCAAAAAGAGATTCTGTTATAATATTTATCATAGAATTTGTAAGCTTAGATTTTCTTTTTAAGTATGAATTTATATTTTTTATTTGATTGTTATTTATTCTTACAGACAAATTAAATGGTTGTTTTAATTTTCCCTCATATTTATTATCTGATTGTTTAGAAATATGAATTTTGTACTACCTAAACATATATTATATTACCTAAATTTTTATTTTTGTCTATTTATATTATTATATAGAGTTATTATTATTTGATTATCATTAACTAAATTATGAAATATTATTATAAATATTTATTACTAAATTTTTGTTTATAAATATTATTACAAAAATCATTATAAATATTTATTTAAAATTTAAGGTAAAATATTTATATCTTATTAACATTTTATTTATATATATATATATTAATATATATATTACAAAAATCATTATATATATTATATAAATAATAAATATAAAAGAGAGTGTTTTAATATTAACTTAAATTTGAGTTTTTTAAATAACCTCTCCAACTTTATAAATATACTATTAATAATTTATTTATAAAATTTTTATATATATAATAATTCTTAGAATATTAAAAAAATAATTATATATATGTATATATATAAATTTGGTGTTTATATTATGTTTGTGCATTTAAAACTTTTTTGTGTGTAATGATCAAAATTTGATATATAATGTTCAATGTATTTTTTTGTCTTTATAATGTTTTTTGTGACGTTCATTATTGGATGTGTATTTTTTATTTTGTATGGGATTGGTTGTTGTTTGGCCTTTATTTACATAGTTATGCATTTACAATAAATGTGGATGACATGTTTGAAATGTACTTTGAAATGTGTGTGGATTTTCTTTAGCATATGGCTTGATTTACTCTCTACATTAATTTTATATGTTCGGATATTTACAATTCTGTGTGTATGATGATAAAAAATTGACATGCAATGTTTGTAGTATTTATAATTTTGTATGTAATAAGAAGATTTGATGGGATGTTTGTATTCTTGTGTATTTGCAATGATTTTGATGTTTGAATGTTTATGTATTTCTAATGCTTGTTATGTTAGTGTAGTTATGTGCATTTGTATTGATTACGTAGTTACAATCTTATTTGTAATGATTAAAACTTGAATTGTGCTCTTGATTGTGTGTTTGCAATCTTGATTCTTCTCATTTTTAATTGTGGATTTGTACTTTTGATTGTATGTGTGTTTATACTCTTGATTTGTATGCATTTTTTATTATGTGTTTGTATTCTTCATCAGGACATTAAGCTACACATATGTTTGTGAAAATTTGATGTGATGCTCGCATATGTTTGAATGTAATTATGACTGTTGTTTGATTGTATGCATTTCTGATTGTGTTTGTATTATTCATCACATTTGTTTGTGTATTTACAATCTTGTGTGTAATAAAACCTCAAGGAATGTTTATATATGCTTGTGTATTTACAATGTTTTTTAATGTAATGATGAAAATTCAATATGATGTTTGAGTACTTGTGTATCTATATGTTTTTTAATATAAATATGAAAATTTGATGTGATGCTCACATATGTGTGAATGTAATTATGATTGTTGTTTGATTGTATGCATTTATGATTGTGTTTGTATTATACATCACATTTGTTTGTGTATTTACAATCTTGTGTGTAATAAAATCTTAAGGAATGTTTACATATGCTTGTGTATTTATAGTGTTTTTGAATGTAATGATGAAAATTCAATATGATGTTTAGTATGCGAGCATCACATCAAATTTTCACAAACATCTGTGTAGCTTAATGTCGTATTTATTATGTGTTTGTATTCTTGATTGTATGTATTTTTTATTTTGTATTTGTATCCTTCATCATGTTTTTTGTGTGTGTGCTTACAATCTTGTGTGTAACAAGAAATGAAGGAATATTTATATGCTTGGGTATTTACAATATTTTTCAATGTAATGATGAAAATCTAATATGATATTTGACTAGTCGTGTATTTGATATGAGAATTTGTGTGAGGTGAGGAAAATTTGATATGGCGTCTTTTTGTATTTGCAATAATATTTTTGTAATGATCAAAATTTGATATGTATTTTCCATTTAAATTTATTGTACAATAAATTAAATGGGGAGATTCTGAGGGTTGAGTGAAATAGTAATATTATATAAGCTATATTTTGTTGTATAAGGAATTCACATAGAAAGTGGGTTGGGAGAATGATAGAGTGAAATAATATATAACCATAAATTAAGAGTGAAATTTCTTTTAAATCTAAAGAAAATATTATTTTTATATTTTTATTTATCAAATTTTAAATAAGCATAATAAATCACTAATTTTAAATCAATATATAAAATAAGTTCTATAATTTGAAATTCAAATTAGATGTATATAAACCTAATAAATATTAAAAATCTCTCATTTTTTTATAACTTTAATTGACACACAATATTATTGATATGTATAAGATTATTATTAAATAAATATAATTAATTATTAATTATTAAATTCCTAATATTCTATAATATTATTATTTTTATATTTAAAAATTATTAATTATTTATATAGATGTTATTTAATTATTATGAAAAATATATTTAATATATGTATTCTTATGCGGAGTATTTCAATCTTACTCTTTATTATAAATAATAAAAGTTATACATATTTATTATTAAGTTAACTATTAAAAAAATTATTATCATATATTATTATTATTATTTTAATAAATTATAAGAAATTTATTTCATATTTTTAGATAATAGTCAAATAATGTATTAGATTAGTGTTTAGAGTTTCAAGTATACAATTTTATTATTATATTTATTATTTCTATTTAATGATGATACTTCTGATATTTAATCTTAAATTTATTTTTTCACATATAATTTATAATATTATATGAATATGATATTAAAAGTTAAAATAATTACCTATATATATTAATTACTTAATTTTTTTAATAGTATAAATATAATAAGTTAATTTATATTATTCAAAAAATTTTTCCAATCCCTAATGAAAGAGATGATATTACATAACGTTGACATCTTATATATGTTAATGAAGTTTTCAACTTCTGTAACATTGGTCCAAATTGTAAATTTTATTACATGTTTTATAATTAATAAAATATAAGGAAAATTATGTTAAGTGATTTATGATCCTAGTTAAAGGAGATCAAAGGTTGTTTTACTGTTGCATCTTATATGTGTTAATGAAGTTTTCAACTTCTATAACATTGGTCCAAATTGTAAATTTTATTACATGTTTTTTAATTTAACAAAATATAAGGAAAATTATGTTAAGTGATTTATGATCCTAAGGAGATCAAAGGTTGTTTTACTGTTGCATTTACTGTAACAAGTAAGATTTCCATATCTGGTTTAGTCATAATGAGATTTCCCTGGAAGGAACACTTTGGTATCTTTATTTTGGATTGCCTAGAAGATTGGGGTGTTAAGAATTGAAATATTATCCATTCTCACCACTATTTTCTTTTGTATAGAATAACAACCCTAAGACTAAATGTTTACACATTTAGGGTCCAACATTTCTCTGGTTAAGTGCTGAAACTTTTGTTTTGCATTAATTTCATTTTTGCTTCAAAATTTTCCATATGGTATTAGAACTTTTGTGGCTCAGACCATTATAGGTGTAAGTGATGGCTTCTATTTTAATCATGATACTTTTTGATATTTAATTTAAATTTATTTTTTCAATATAAATTTATATATTATATGAATATTTGATATATTAAAAGTTAAAATAATTAACTTTAATGTTATATATATATATTATATATATATTTATATATATATATAATATATATTATATATATATATATATATATATATATATAATATATATATATTATATATATATTATTTAAATATTTTTTTAATATTATTAAATAATAATAATTAATTTATTATTATTAAAAAAATTTCATCCTAATAAAGAGATGATATGTACATAAACGTCATCTTATATATGTTAATGAAGTTTTCAACTTCTCTAACATTGGTCCAAATTGTAAATTTTATTATATGTTTTTTAATTTAACAAAACATAAGGAAAATTATGTTAAGTGATTTATGATCCTAGTTGAAGGAGATCAAAGGTTGTTTTACTGTTGCATTTACTGCAACAAGTAAGATTTCCATATCTGGTTTAGTCATAATGAGATTTCCTTGGAAGGCTGAAACTTATCAAGAACATTTAGGATCCAACATTTCTCTGGTTAAGTGCTGAAACTTCTGTTTTGCATTAATGTCATTTTTGCTTCAAAATTTTCCATATGGTATTAGAACTTTCGTGGCTCAGACCATTATAGGTGTAAGCGAGGGCTTCTATTTCAACTAAAGACACTTGATAAAGGTGCTTGATCTTCCTTGAGGTTGTTGGACATGAAAGTGAAACCAGTGTTCCATGGGGACGCATCCCTCACTATTAGGTTCACACATCCATCACACGTGGGATGGGGGTACCTCTAGGGAAACATTTACCTGCATCCCCCTTTTTGGGAGATGAAAGGAGACATAGGTATGGACATTTCCCTAATGTGGGGGACGCAACTCCCTAAAAGGGATGCTTCTGGGTGTCCACCCTTTATTTTGTTTGATAACAATAATTTATGAGTGAAGAGTGTAATATTCAATCCTAAGGCCCTACTAATGCTATGTAATTAATGGTAATGTTAAATTATTAAAGTAAAAGTGACATTCTCCTTTACCTTTCATTTTCATCCTTCTACTTACATTTTTAACATTACAATGAAATGACTCGGGATGTTTGAGAGTGGTTTCAACCTCATTGGACTTCATCTAGAGAAAATAGTATTTCATATCCCATTCAAAATTCGGCAGACTTAACAGTTTCAATATTTCAATTTTGGGGGGATTGCAATGTTTCTAATGGATTCTATCAAGTATGAGGGTCTGGAACTAGCATTTAATCAAGAGCATCGAGCCTAAAATCAACCCTTTTGAGGGGGATACGCCCCCAGTTATCACTCTAAGTTTTTCCTAGTATGTAGAGGGAACACCCTAAGGTAACTCTTTCAAACCAATCTTTAGGGCCAAAGGCTAATCATTTCAGATCAGAGAGGGCTCTCTCCTTTACAATTAAACTACCCAGTGTCAACTCAGTAGTTGGTTGTGTCTTTAGTATAGTGGCTAGATCATGGGTTTAGTAGGGTTTGAAAATGATGGCAACGAAGAGAGAAAGTGTATCGTTGGGCATGAAGTTGTAGCAAATTCAAATCTATCAACGTTTACTAGGATGTCGGATGTAGTGACAGAGGCTAAGAGTAGGATAGTTGATTTATCCTTAGACAACCTTGCTATTGAGAGTGGTAAGAGAAAATAACAAAAAACGATTTAAACCAGAGCATATGATAGAAGAATTTTGTTCAGTTTAGATGAGGAAAGTGATACTTAAATGGTAAAGATAGAGCATGAAAATGAAGCATGAATTCTACTTTAATACCTTCATTCAAGCATAAGGAAGATAAAAATTTAATGAAAATAATAGAGGTAAACACATTCACCAAGAAATAGACATGGATGTATCAACACATGAATTCTCAACTTTGAAACACTATGTTCTTCTTATCACTAGCCATCTAGGATTAACCAACCTTAACAAATCACATACACCGATTACAATTTTTCTCAAATTCTGAACCATTCGTTTTTATTGATTATCAACTTTATAGAGTATTTGCAAAACCATAAGCATGTTTTTAGAAATACCTTAATTACAACAATCTCAAAATAGGCAAGTATATCTCTAATTAAAACTAAATACATTACATTCCTCATTAATAAAAAAAAATATGATAATATTATGTATCTGAGAACTATGTTGTTGTTGAAGACTTGGCCGAAGCTAAGGATCTAACTGATTACTGATATTCTACCCAAAGTTTTTGAAAACCCTACTTCATCATCAAACTTGGTATGGTAATATCTTTCTTGAAATCTGGTCTTGATCCATAGAAAAGGGAATTTAGTACGTAGATCCTTCCTTCAGGGTTGTATTTTCTCCAAACCACTTCTTGTTGCCTTAAAAAAATAGGCTTTTCCCAAGCATTGACGGATTAACTAGCATACCTCAAATCGAGAGAAAAATTGGGAACCCTTGACAGATTAAATGATTGTTTTCTCAAAACATGGCAAAAATTCATGTAACTATCACCGCTCATCCAAAATGAAGTGAAAATAGCGCTAATGGATTAAATGTCTCTGCTATATAAAAAATGCTCCCAAAAGGTTGGAAAAACAAAAAAATGCACCGCAAATTCTACATTTAAGTATGTTAGTTGCCTCCAATAAAATATCAACTTCACTCTATCTCCTTTTCCTAGTCTTCTTGGCCTTAGGAGTAGGCTCTTTGCTTTGATTTTTAGGCTTCCTAGAACTAGCAGGCTTCTCTTTGTTTATGACCAGATATCTGTGAAGTGTGTTATCTACCTCAATGAATTGTTATGTCAGGCTAGGGTTTTGTTTGAGCTTGAATTTCAACCTCAATTTATTAACTGGTATAGTGTGCAACCTTCTTCCCCCATAGATTTCAACTAGTGCAGACTCCTTAGCAACCTTTATTTTCTTTGTCTCAGGCTCAACAGATTCAGCCTTTGTTTCCTCCTTTGTTTCCTCTATTGGTTCAACAAATTTTGTATGTTCAGGAGATGATATAAGAGGACAAGACATGCCTTTCCTTTCCATAATTCTCCTACTTCTTCTTGTGTAGACCATTTTCATTTCAAGAACAAGAGGAGGAGGTTTTGTCATCATAATTTTCCTCTGAATTCTAGTCTGGACAGATGAGGTCCCCTGCTCTAGGTTTGGGGTGGTTCAACAAGCTTCTTACTTCTTTTATTTTTGCTAATGGCCTTAGGTTTAGGTGCAACAGACTCTACAAACTCCCCCAAGAAAAGAAGATGCTCCCATGTTTTGTTAATCTTTCTTAATTTCAATTAGTAACTTGATTAAACTCTTGTGATAAATGAAGTGGGATGATACATCAGGTTTGGCCCTAACTCTTGCTGACATATTCTTAAGACTCATTAATAAAAATAAAGGAGCATTCATCTTGACCTCTCCAGCATTATGAGTAAGAAATGAAAATGATTCATATTGAATCTGTTGAAGCATCCTTCACAAGTGAAATAAGTTTGAGTGATCCTAAGGAGAAGGTTTCATTGATCCTTTAGCAAAGATCTTTGCATCACCAAACATCATGTTTTGTCCTTATATACATCTTTTAAAAGGAAAGGAATGTCAATTCCAGCTAAGGTGCAGATTTTAAACCAATGTTCTCCATCAACAGGGAGACATGTAGCCTTTGCAACAACTTCATCTGTGAAAGGGAAGGAAATATCTCCAACAGTAACCCCCTGACAATCAAACCCTTTCATCAAGGCTTGAGCAACCCCATCACAATAATCATTGCATCTGAAAAAGAACTCATCCCAGCCAACCTCCCAAAATTGTTTCGAATTTTTGGATATGCTTCGAGGAGATCAGGTCCTAGAGATTCTCCCTTGTGCAATTTGGCACTTTTTCCCATAACTATCATTGTCCAGAAGCATAGGCAATAGAAGCGAGAGTGAGATGCAATTATGAATGTGCAGGATAACTAATTTTTTACCTTGGTGGATAACACAACATAATCTATTAACCCTGCACTATTCTTTTCATAAAAAGTTGAGATTAAACGTGATGGTGAAATAGTAAATCAACCATATATAAAATTGACCTATCATATCACTAGTTTACAATGATTATTACCCTCAGTGGTAGAAATTCAAACGAATTCTAATGTGAAATCATGAAATGACACGTCACATCACTTATTTGGCTAGTGCTCGCTTGTCTTGGTACTCGATCCTCTACTAACGTGTGAGCTATTAATTCTCTAAAAATAGACATATTTTTTGAAATCCAAGCTGACAATCCCACCATCAGTGCCTTTATTTTGATGGCTTTTGAATTTTCGCTGATAATCCGATTGTCAATGACTTCATTCGACATTTTTTAATTGGCGCTAAAAATCCAACTGTTAGCGCCTGAATCTTTTGAAAAAAAAAAATCGTTGAATGTTATACTCTGAAGCTAGGCTGAGATAACACCCCCGTCAATTTTGTATAATAGCGCTTGAAATTTAAAAAAGAATAAAAAAATTAAAGAAAACAAAATAAATAAATAAATAATAAGTTAAAAAAATAAAAATAAAATTACATAACAAATATCAAAACCTAAATTAATTTGGAATCCCTAACTCACTCATTCAACTTACCAAGCTTACCTCTATTTTTCTTGCAATGCATCTCTGTCTAACTTTACATTTAACTATTTTTTAGCCTCTCCTTCCCTACAATGGCCCTTCAATTCTCATTGTCGATTTTAAATTTTCGGTACTTTCAAGTCTTGACTCTAGATATCAATGACCTTAGACCGATTTTTTGACTCATCAGTCTTTACTATTTTTGAGTTTTAGTTATATCAATTTATCATTCTAATAGTAATAGCAATAAAATCACAATCTATGTTATGCAAGCAAAAATAGTAATAAAATCACCTAGTCAAAAATAGAATACAATTTTTAAAATAGAAGCATGTAGATATAAAAGAAGGATCAAAACCCCTTTTCATGTCATCACATTGACATTTTCATATCATAGTTTAGGAATTAAATATTTGAACCTAATTAGAATAATCAAAGAGCCCTCACCATTTCTATTACCTATGTCAATTTTCTCCTCTGATAAGCACTATGATTTATCCAAAGAGCTATCCTATGCAACTTACAACTCAGATTATCTCTTAGATGTGGAAATATGCTCCATATTTTTTCATAGCTATAGAACAAAATCACAATCCATGTCATCGAAGAAAAAATAGTAATAAAAGCACAATCTATCATCCACTTAAAAAAGAGTTGTAAAATCACAATTAAAAGCATCAAAGAGCCCTCAAACCCTTGCAATAACTTATGTCAATTTTCTCCTCTAATAAGAAATATGAGTTATCTTATGTCAATGTTCTCTTCTGATAAGGAATATGAGTTATCTCTTAGATGCTTCTATCAAAAAATTCCAATTCTTAAGGGAGGGTTGGAATTGCAAGAAGTGGAAAGATGCTCCATCCAATGGAGGATGTAGCCACCTTTTACAACTAAACAACAAAAGAAATCCATTTTCATAAATTATACTTTAGGTTTTCTTTCTCACATTGATGCAAAGCTTGAACTCTTCCCAATTTCCTTCTTGGAACATCCCTCCTAAATATCTTCCAGGACGCTAAGCTACTTGCTATTGCTCACAATCAAGAAACACCTAGTTTGAATCACAATTAATTCTATCATTGGAAATATTGTCATTTTGATAATGAATGTTATGAATTTTAGGAGAAAATGGTCAATGCCTTTCTTATTGAACAACATCGAACAACACAAGTGTTGACATTCATGATGCACACCTAGATATCAATATTAATAGTTCAACCTCCACCCACCCTTAGTGGGTTCTCGTGGGAGAAAACTACTGTGAGAACAAGAATGAAGCTCTCTTCACTTAAAAATTTCTAGGTCAAGCAACAACTTACACAATTAATCATAGAAAATGGAAACAAAAATAACTTTCTTTCTCAACAATTGATTGAAAATTCCAATTTTCTACCACTCATCCTCATCCCCGACCATATCATATTGGATAGGTCCACGAAGTAGTACCTACTTTATGTTTGTAGTGCTTATCATATTTTCCATTAGACCATTCATTGATACAATTGATTGTGAAGTTACACCCTTCTATTATTGAGATGTGATTTTTTCCGAGCCCTATCATTTTCACAAAAAAGCACAAATTTGTGGGTATTATAACTTCCACAATTAGTTCTGCAAGGCTAATAAGATCTACAACGTCATCTCTTCTTTCCCTTATTCTTCATTTGCTAGAAGATAAGTTATTAACCATATCAATATCCATGAGTTCAAAACGTTTGATACATTCCAATGCTCATCCTTGTCCGCATTCATCTACTTTCTTTATAATGCTCACACTTTTTCATGGAGATGTATTTCTGAGCATCAAGTCCAACTCCAATCCTTGTCTTACTTCAAAACATGCCCCAGATATCCTTTTCTTCATGGTTCGCTCCAACTAAGGATACGGAGGTCATATTTTTTGCATAGGTGTTTCCGCAACAAACTATTAGTTTAATCTTATTAAGAGGACATTCTATACTGAACTTCAATGCCCCTGTAATTATTCCATAACCCCCATTTTAACATCCATTCTTTTGGTACCCAATCAGGTTATTCCCATCATCTCAATTCCTACAAATGATGATATATTTCACTAGAAAGTGTGTACAATCAATAGAAATTGGAGACAATTTATTTTTATCATGGACAAATTCATCATACTTTGTCCATAGTTCCTATTGGATCTAGTCCAAATATGTAATATATTTGTGTGTTATTTATTTTGTACTTTATGTCTTGTAGTTTATCTACCTTGTCATCAATAGTCCATTGGTGACTCGGTCAAAGATGATCACTCACCTAACTTCGCATATGATATTTGTAACCCTTTGAGACATTTTCAAGTATGATCACTCTCCACCATTTTTGTACAAATATAACCACATAAAACAATAGTGTACAACATGTATGATTTTATGTTCTCCTTTTGGTATTTGCATTCTTCTTTCATCTGTGAATATGTACAATGCAGGCTACCTATACTCATATCAATTGGCAATAGAGGAAAATTTAGAAGGAAAAACGAATTTGGAAAACCTTTCCATCTTTTGAAGTTTGTGAGTGATGTAGTATCCATTATAGATGGCATTGTGATCTTGCATGTAAGGTCTATTAAGGAGGTTTCATGTGATCTACACTGCATTGATATTATGGATTTAAACCTTCAACAACTATAAGTTGTAATACCTCTACGCTTATTGTGAACACTATTTTGTAAATGTCTTCTTTAACATAGGATTAGCTGGGAACTAATGTTTCACACCTTTCGATGCTCCTAATAGTCAATGCCTAAACTTCTATTTTTTAAACTACTCACATTTTTATAATCTACAAAACAACTAGGTAGTCAGAAACAACTTGAAGAATGTTAATATGAGATTGTGTTAACACCATTGGACACATACCTACACACCATGCCTCAAAAGCTCAAGTTGTTTCCTTTACCCCTTTTCTCAAATAGCAACATTTTCTTCTCATGTTCCTATCTTTTTTCACAAAGATAGCTACTTCTTTTGCTATGAAATGAGTTCAAAATCACAAGGATTCTCTTCCTACTCCACTTTTAATGCTTTTTTATGGGTTTCTATAATTGGTTCTTTCCTTTGCCACATTTGTTCAAAATGACTTTCACTATTTTCTTAATACCAAAAGCCCATATTCCCAAATGTAATCTCTCCTATCTCAACAACTATATGTTGGTGAATTAATAAAGCCACACGATGCAAGAAACTCTGAGAGGAGGAGGAGGAGAGCCAACACTAATATGAAGTCAAAAATTGAATCAAATTAAAGCAATCAAGAACCTTGATCATTGAGATAACATGTTTGATAAGCAACACTAGTTATCTCTCACACTTTGCTATCATAGATTGCCAATTTTATTAAGAGCGGAGGGTTGGGATTGTTGTGTTGGTTATGTTTATCTCTTAGATGTCGATACCAATTATGTTTGCAAAAGATGGCTCATATTTCACCATGTGGAATGATGTTCCAACTTTTACACATAGACAACAAAAGCTACAACTAGACAAAAAAAGCACAATCCATGTCATTGAAGCAAAAATAGAATCCACTGTAGTGTTGGTGAATTTTTTTAAAATAGCAGCATGTCAGATGCACATGGAATGTGGACAACCAAATAAGGTAAAACAAAGCGTGAATGAATTTACTATTAACAATGATACACATTTATAATACATGGGGGTGACCATTGGATTCCATATTCCAAGGTCTTTTGGACTCCCTTTGACTATTTATCTTCCACACCATAGCCCTTAGAGGATTAGATTTCCAACATTCCCCCCCTTAATCCGAAGGGTTTTGTATGAGTCCAAGAAGAGAGATGTAATAAAAACATGCAAAAATGCATGGCAGCGCTAGGCTGAATGTGCTCTCTGAAATGTTGGTATAAAGGGAGGTGGTTTAAGTATGACAACCAACACTAGAACGCTTAGTGCAGCTCCTGAAACTCTTCCAGGTATGGCAAGAAGTTGATATCTTCTACCAGAGGAAGTGCTCTTGATGTTTTGAAGAGGGAAACCTTCAACCTTAAAAGGGAGGTCTCACACCGCATGAAAAGGGAGAACCTCAACCTAAAAAGGGAGGTCTCAACCTGTGATGGTTTAAGGATGACCAAAAACTCTGAAATGCTTAATGAAATTCCTGGAACTCTTCTAAAATTGGAAAGAAGCTGAAGTCTTCTGCTAGAGGAAGTGTCCTCAATTCTTTGAAGATGTATCACCGACTGAAGGCATGCTCAGGGGAATCTTTGTCTTTGGTTAGAACTCTGAATATGGTATGGTAGGTTGTGGCTCAGGCTCGATTAATGTGGCTTTGAAGCTTGTAGATGACCATCACTTCCCCCCTTGTCAAATACAAGGTGAGATGATGGAGAAAAAACAACTGCGAGACTGTTCAATACTCTAGAACAAGTTCGGACATAAGATTGAAATATCTTCTTGGCTATTGATGCCCATTTGCAAGAAGCGATCCATCCAAGATGAATCTTTGTTCTTGCAGGAGGCTTGTTTTTGAAGCATATGTTTAAATAATGACTTGTTTTATGGCAATGCTTACATGAATGAAGATCAAAACAATGATCTTCCACATGGCCAACTCGGCCACAATGTTGGCATTTAACATTTTGTTGTTGCTGCCATGGAAAATGAACAGAATTTGAAACAACTGAAGGTGAATTGTCACGAAGAAATACAACAATCTGAAACAGGATGGGCTTTGAGTAATCTGGAATATGAAAGGACACGTCCTTTTCATATCCAAGACCAGTTCTATGCTTGTTGTGGACAAGCTCTTCCCAAGGTCTAATGATGGGCTTGGGAAGTGCAGACTGAACTTCTGCATGTACATGTGACTTTGCTGCTTCATTGGGTGCTAAATATAAATGAACTTCAACAATATTGACTTGCTACTGATGGGAGTTTATCTCAATGTTCTGAACAGAATGATGCTTATGATGTTGTAGCTCTTCTTGTTGTAGCTTTGTCTCGAGTTGAAGAAACTCAATTTTCTCCTGTGCATGTTCTACATAGATTTGACTATTAAGGAGAGAGGCTTTTTCAATTTTCACTATATCATGGTCAATGGAATGTATCAAAATTTTTAGGAAATACAAAACTTCACCAATTCAAGCCATTTTTCAATGCAGTGCATTGATGATACTTTGAGTCCCTCAAAAATCTAACTAGATCATTTTACATGTATAAAACAAGCTTCTTGGAAAAGTCTGTCAAGGTTCTTGAAGAAATCTGTCAACCGCTCCTTAGAAAACTACTCCAAACTGGAAAAAAATTCCAGTTACAACTTGGATGACAACTCATTAAAGAACATAATTTATAGACTTTTCAAATACCAAAAATTCTTCAGCAAAATATTACTCCCTTTTGCGAAATGGTCTTCTTGTCCAACAAATATCTTCACCCAAATCTGCTCCTTGTAGAGAAAGATTAATCCTGGGATAACTGCTTGGATATTTTGTGGTGGTGTACACTGCTACGAGAGGTGCCCTGCTTCAGCTAGCTCATGCCTCAATATAGGAAGAACCTACGACCCTTTATCAGCAGTTCCCTTGACTAATTTTACACCAACTGTAAGTCGCACTTCCCACGGCCCACAAATGGATTTAGAAACTTGACCCAATAAAAAGAGTATACAACCATACACTTAGAAATTGTATTGGCATCTAGACCAAGGAAAACTCATCCTAGTATGGTAGAAGTTGACTCAAATTACCAATAAATGAAGCAACAACCATGTATCGAATAAGTTGCACTATTTCCCTTTCGAAAAACTTATCCAGATAGTGAAAAAATTGTGCAGCAAAGAAAGGGAAACTTGTATGTGACGTAAGTGATTTATGAAATGGTATGAGCAGTGGGAGGAGAGCATTTTTACACAAGTGATTTGGACCAGACTCAAGCAGTGGTATTCAACCGCACATAAATCATAGTTAAAAGATGGAGCGGATTCAAACATTGGCATTCAATGTATGGATCGGGGCCGAGGAGTGTGGTGGACTGTGGATTACTGTGGTGGTATCAGAGTCGTGGCATCACCATCCACCATACACAGTCTTCAATGTGAGTCCATAAAACCTTTAACGTGGAGCTCAATTATTCACAAGTTTGCACTCAAATCAATGCACAAACATAAGTCAAGAATATTCAATGCATACCAGTCTTTGATTCACGGCAAGAATGAAAGGGGAGTTCAGGTTTTAACACACCAACTACGACAACAATGAACAAAATAGAAAAATGCCCTATTCAATGCATTCAAGAATTGATTCAACACAGGGTTTCGACCAACGTTCAGTTTAATAGTTCCATACCATGAATCTCATAACAACGTTGAGTTTGAATGCCTCAGACGTACCATACACAAAACATATGTAGTAAAACCAAGACAAAGAATAGGACAAAGAATCACTAAATAAGATTTGTATCTTTTCCATGCTCACCGCACAAATTCTCATATCAGATACACGAGTACTCAAATATCATATCATATTTTCATCATTACATTTAAAAATATTGTAAATACACAAGCATATAAACATTCCTTCATATTTTTTTAAACACAAGATTGTAAATACACACACAAACAAACGGGAGCAAGGATACAAATACAAAATAAAAAATGTATACAATCAAGAATACAAACACATAATAAAAAATGCATACAATCAAGAGTATGCCAGTTAATCCATCAACGCTTGGGAAAATCCTATGTTTTTAAGGCAGCAAGGAGCAATTTGGAGAAAATACAACCCTGAAGGAAGGATCTACATACCAAATTTCCTTTTTTGTGGATCAAGACCAAATTTCAAGAAATAAATTGCCATACCAAGCTTGATGAAGAAGTAGGGTTTTTAGAAAATTTGGGTAGAATATCAGTATTCAGTTTTGATCCTTAGCTTCAGCCAGGTCTTCAACACAAGATGGTTCTCAGATACGGAATATTATCTTCTTGTTTTATTATTGAGAAATGTAATGTATTTAGTTTTAATTAGAGATATACTTGGCTATTCTGAGATTGTTGTAATTAAGGTATTTCTAAAAACATGCTTATGCTTTTGCAAGTACTCTATAAAGTTGATAATGACTTAAAACCAATGGTTTAGAATTTGAGAAAAATTATAATCTATGTATGTGATTTGCTATTGTTGGTTAATCCTAGGTGACTAGTGATAAGAAGAACATAGTGTTTCAAAGCTGAGAATTTATGTGTTGATATGTCCTGGTATGTTTCTTGGTGAATCTGTTGACCTCTGTTACTTTCATTAAATGTTTATCTTCCTTATGCTTGAATGAAGGTATTAAAGTGGAATTCATGCTTCATTTTCATGCTCTGTATTTACCATTTAAGTATCACTTTCCTTATTTAAATTGAACAAAATTCTTCTATTAGATGTTATGTTTTAAACAATTTTTTTTATTTTTTCCTACCACTCTCAATAGAAAAGTTTTGTAAGGATAATTCAACTATCCTATTGTCAACCTCTATCACTACCTCCAACATCCTGGTAATTGCTAATTGATTTGAATTTTCTATGGCTCCATGCCCAAGGATACACTTTCTCTCTTCCTTGCCATGATTTTCAAACCCTACTGAACTCATGATCTAGCCACTATACTAAAAACACAACCAACTGCTAAGGTGACACTAGGTAGTTGAATTGTAAAGGAGAGAGCCCTCTCCAACTTCTAAGGTCTAGCCTTTGGCCCTAAAGTTTTGTTTGAAAGAGTTACCTTAGGTGTTTTCCTCTATAGACTAGGAAAAACTTAAAGTGATAATAGGGGGCATGCCCCCCTCAAAAGGGGGTATTTTGGGCTTGGTTCTCCTGATTAAATGCTAGTTCCAGACCCTCGTACTTGATAGAATCTAGTAGAAACATTGCAATCCTGCCAACACTGAAATCTTGAAAACTGTTAAGTCTGTCGAATTTTGAATGGGATATGAAATACTATTTTCTCCAGATGAATTCCAATGAGGTTGAAACAACTCTCAAACATCCCAAGTCATTCCATTGTAATGTTAAAAATGTAAGTCGGAGGATGAAAATGAAAGATAAAGGAGAATGTCACTTTTACTTTAATTAATTAGATAGGATTAGTAGGGTCTTAGGATTGAATATTAAGCTTCTTCAATCATAAATTATTTTTATAAAAAAAATTAAGGGGGGGCACCCATAAGCATCCTTTTTAGGGAGTTGTGTCCCCCACACTAGGGAAATTTCCCTCCCTATGTCTCCTTGCATCTCCCAAAAAAGGGGATGCAGGGAAACAGTTCGGCAGAGGTCCGCCTGTCCCACGTGCGATGGGTGTGTGCACCTAACCCAGAGGGACACATCCCCATGGAACACTGGTTTCACTTTCATGTCTTGTATCCTAAATATGAAAACATTTAGTCTTAGGGTTGTTATGCTATACAAAAAAAAATAGTGGTGACAATGGACAATATTTCAATTCTTAACACCCCAATCTTCTAGGAAATTCAAAATAAAGATACCAAAATGTTCTTGATATGTTTCAACCTTCTAGGGAAATCTCATTATGACTAAACCAAATATGGAAATATTACTTGTTGCAGTAATTGCAGGAGTAAAACAACATTTGATCTCCTTAAACTAGGATCATAAATCACTTAACATAATTGACTTTATGTTTTGTAAATTAAAAGACATATATAATAGACTCTGCGTGGTCCTTCCACTTTGGGCTCTTCTTGAAAAACCTGTTTCTGGGAGCTTTCTCCCGACTTGCTGGTAAACAACTCCTTCTGAACTTCCGCAACCATATCTTCCTCCTCTGAATAATATGAATCATAAATTGGAGGAGGGTCTTGATCTTGTCCTTGAGGTGAAAGATGGTCATTGCAATCTATAGCCTCTTCGTTGACTTCCTCATGGGACTCATCTTCTTACGCAGCTTCCCATAACTAGAAGCGTGGTGGCTCTATATCACATGACTCTTCACCATAGTCATATTCATCATAGGAAGGGGAACATCATATTTGGCTGAATCAGACCCCTGAGGGTTTGTTGGAAGCTCGATGACATTCCCTTCTTCTCTTTCTTTCTCATTGGGTGATGCTTCTTGATGCGAGAGGATATTTTCTTGGAGCGGAGCTCCATAAACATCTTCAGTAGGGTCATCAACCTCAGGAATATTTTCATCATTAAACTATGTGTAACAATCTTTAAACAAAGCATTCGAGGGATACAATCCTTTATAATAGGGATTGAATGATGTATGAAAACTTCTTAGGGAAGATATGCTGCCAAAATTTATCGTTCTATACCAAACTCTAGCACTCTCCTCTAAAGAGTACATGAAAAACTTCATTTGTACATCTTCAAGAAACCCTATTGTTCCATGCATTCATGAAATTCTTTGAGGTGTTGGTCAGGCCTTCTATCTATGCTCCCACTTAGTCTAGGCAAATAGGTATACCATTCATTAAATGAAGGGACATGATTGGGATAACCAGAAATAGAAGAAAAATCCAGTGGGGGGAATTTGTTGGCTAGGAATGCAGGAAAGGACATCTCGAAAACCTCCCTATATGAGTGATTTCAGCTTCAAAAGTAGGGGAATCTTTCAACTATTGTAGCATCAGAGTGAGTATGGGGCTACTTGAAAGCTAGGATGATCAAATAGAGATATGGATAGTTGAGTCGCCAGGATGTTTCCCATAGAATGAAATAGTGGAGTCGTCAACATGAGAGATCTTCAACCCACACTTCCCTTGCTCAACTAACAGGGGAAATGTAAAATTTTGTCATATCCTTGGGGAAAAATCCTTCAATCCGTTCCCCGACAATGACATCAGAAAGATGTTGTGGCTAATTCTAGCACCTGCAACACGAGTGCTTTAGGGGACATAGAAAGCCTCCTAGAGACAACCTTTGGGTTGATTATAGACCAGTTCCTAGGACATCTTAAATAGAGGAGTGCATGGAAGATTATGAGTGGGGTTTTTGTTGCACTCCATTTTTCACGTAATAAAAAGATAATAAAAGGGGCTTGGTTCAATCAGCCTTCATTAAGGTAGACTCAAGCCAACACATGGATCCAAATGCGGGGGGTATATTGGGGCAATCTCAAATAGAAATGTCCTCTTCTGGTGGCCGACATACAACAATGAGACAACTTAATCCTGAAGTTGTAGAGATGGTGGAGAGGAGGATAAGAAGCAGGGAAATAGATGCATAGGGTTGTAGACAAACATAATTCTTAACAACAATGTTCTAGTAGAAATAGAGAATAGGAAGGAGGTGGACTGATAGAAACAATGGAGCACAAAAGAAGGTTTCAAACCAAATATAATATGCATATCATTATCTGCCAACAACATAAGTAAATATGAGCTAACACAGGTACTGCAGGTTAATAAAATACACAAGAAAATCTGTAATGTCTACATGTACTATATACTAGTGAATAATAAAAGTAAATCTAGATTATAATGTAGGTATTATTCTCTATTTAGAAACCTAGATGAATCCATTAATCAGTGAGAAACCACAACTTCATTACACTATTTCAGAGAGGGGAAAACACAAATGAAATGAGATTTACCAAGAGGAAACATGCTTCATATTTATCATGCTTGGAATCACCAGAAAATTTCATTAATCCAATATGAGTTCAACAAACTAGTCCATAACATTCAACACAACATCAATAAAATCCCCCATGAATAAGAAAATAGAACCAAAAGTGGCATCTAGACCCTGCAGGTGAGAAATTTCATAACCTTTTATAAGTGTTTATGCCCCTGATTTATAAGAAGAGGGAGAGCTTGGATTACAGTTTACAAAATATCTTCGCCTGAGCTTCAAATGTCTCATAGACTAGTTGTCTAGGCGTGCTAGGATATTCTTCCTAGAATGATTACACTTGAGATTTGATCCCTTCTTGGAAATAAACAAAAGTTATAGAAATAAAAGGAAAATTGGAGGATGATGGAGAAAGAGGTCCTTATGTCATTCCTCTGAAAACCTTGAATCAAGCTGTGTCTCTGTCATCGTGTGTCCCTCTAGCTGCTCAGCTAGTTCTTGTCACTTCCGCCTTAACTACTCGACTTCCCCACTCTCTAAGATGATAGTGATTGGCTATAGTTTCCCTTTACAGAGTAGTAGTGGAGGTTGTCTTGATAGTATTTTGTTGTGTATCTGAGTGGAGCCCCATGTTGAGACGTTAATATTCTTGACTCCCCATACTTTCACTTACTCTTAGAAGACATACAAAAAAATAGTTGAATTCATGTCTGAGGATATTTTGTCACATATTTCTTGTTGTGGGGGCTTCTACAGGATCGGCCCATATTACTCAGCTGCTACCCCATACTTTTGTTTAAAGTCTCAACTATCAACCCATATGCCTTCAATTCCCTGTACCACGCTATCAGGGCCTTGTTGTAATCGGGGCTTTTCCTCTTAAATTAGTGTTTACAGGGCGAAACCTTCCAGTACACTTTAGTTCCTTTACTTTAGCCCCATTCTGTAATTTCATTCATATGACCGGGTTCTTGAACCGGGTGCTTAGCCTTCGAGCAGTAAGGCCTTTAGACTCCTATCCAGGGAGCTTTCTCCTTTGTTAATTATAATCCTGCACACCGACGCTTTATAGTGTTTGCCTTTGATAACACCCCCTGACACCTGTGATCACCGATTTACTAAATTGAGCCCACCCAAGGTATCGCAATTGCAACACGGGAGAGGGAGATACCCATCCACTTCTTTTCATAGCGCAGGTCGACTATCTCGATGCGGGATCCTCATAAACCATAATATTTAAAATATAGAATCTAAGAGGATCCCCTACATATCACAATCACAAAGCTGGAGGGATTGCAATTGAGAAGATCCTTGACTTATGAGATCACCAATCACGGGATTGATGATGTCATTAATGCTACGTGTCACCTAGAAACCCCCCCTAGGACCCTGAAAATGTCAAATTCGCGTGACACGTGTCCTCCGTACCGACACATCATTTATGTACCACCACGTCAGCTCAGTATTTCCATTTCATTTATAAATACCAACGGTATTTCGCCAAGTGGCCCCCTCGAGGAGAGAGAAAAAGGCCCGCCTGGCCTTGGTTTTTCTTTAAATTCCTTTGTTAAATTATTTCAGCCTTCCATGACGATTTAACGTTGTATCGACGATTTCACACTTCGCAGCCTTTTAACCCTAGCCTTGTCCCAAATCACTGATCATCGATGTTGTGGGGAGTGCGATATGTGGGACCTTTAATAACTTAACCGCTCTTATGCATTCTGGGCAACTGATAACTTGTAAAGTAGTGAGTGACAACTGAGAAAATAACAAACAAGGTATACTCATGGGTTGAAAATTCAGCGAAGAAAAATAATGAACTCATTTCTTTATTATAGATAATGGAAATAGAATCCTTACAGGTTCTTCAAATTCATGGGATTTTATGGCTCTTTAGGGTTCAAGTGGTTGAAAGACTAGTTACATTAATGTCTGCTATTTTGAGCTTGTGGAAGAGAGAAAGAAAGAATTCATGGTATCATAAGGCAAGAATTTTTTCAACTCAATTTTGTTTGAACATGCGTGCTAATGTTTTGAAGGAGTTGAATAATCTAAACAAAAAAATTCATGAAGATATTGTGGATGTCAAATCACTTGGAATAGTTATTGACCATGCATTAAATACTCTTAAAAAATATTTGTGCAGACTAGATTCTTTTGCAGAAGGTGTTGTACATCTTACTAAATTTTTTAGAATCTAAATATGGCTTCCTTGAAAAAAAATTCAAATACGGGAATAACCATAGACATGATTTGTTGTATATTCCAATCCATGATGAACAATTGTCACAACCAATGGTAGCTTGCATTGATCTCTCCCTTGAGAGTTGCATAGAACTTACAAGAAATTATGTCTAAAAATTGATTGAGAGTTTCAATTTAAGATTTCCATATCTTCATCTTTTCAATGTAGCAAGGTTGTTTAGTCCTTGTCATTATCCATCAGATCTTTATGTCAGAGAAAATAATGCAAAGCATTGACTTGAAATAGTTTTCTCACATTTGCAACATAAAACATGTAGTGAAGGTGAAAATGTACCAACATTTGATATTACACCTTGTAAAAGAGAATTATATCAATTTATTGATGTGGTTTATTTGAATGGAGAAAGATTCCCAATGAAAGCTGCATGGAAAGTATTTTCTCAAACAAAAGATTGGCACTCTAGGTATCCAAATATGCTAAAATTATAGCAAGCAATGCTTGTCATACCAGCAAGCATCACTACATGTGAACGAGGCTTCTCTAAGAAAAATATGATCAAAGATATATGAAGAACAAGACTATCAATTAACACACGTGATGCATTGATGTGTATATCATTAATATGTCCTAACATAACAGAGGTGGAATGGGAATGAGTTTATGAGATTTGACAAGCTGCAAAGGAAAGAAGACTTTTTGACAGGTGAGAATTATTAAGATATAAGGTTTTTACTTTTCAAAAAGTTTATATATATATATATTATATATATATTATATATATATATATACATATGAATTTTTTTGTCCTCTACTATATTTTTATTTTTGATATGAAATTTTAATGTTCTTTGTGTATTGATGGAATGTGGAATACAAGCATGAATAGTTCATGAATGATGACTTATGTAAGAAGAAATTGAAGATATCAATTGAAAGTTTTTTCATGTGTTGTTGTTATAGGTTCATGGCACATGAAAAATTCCATTAACGTTGAAAAATGCCCACATCTTACCAACCTTTTAGAAAATGCAGTAAAAGATGTGACACATTTGGATTTCATTATTTTGGTACTATGGCATAGGTTCTCTTCCTTTATGCTTTTCAAGATGAATTTAAATACAAGGAGATCCTTCTACACATATATATGATTCCCCTCTTTCTTTGGCTTTAATGCATATATCTGATTCCTCACGCAACTTGAGGCATTTCGTTGCTTCCATTATCATTGGAGAAATGGAATTTAGAAACTAGTAAGTTGTGACATTAGTTTGGTGTAACTAGATTTTTGAGTAAACCATTATTCAGAATAGTATGTATATGTATCAATTAATAATTTGTTTCCAAATGTCTTTTTCTTATTAGATGGTTGGATGTTGGTGGTATCTTCTTATGCCTTTTTAGGGTATCATATATTTATATTTTGTATTAAACCTTATATTAGATAATGTCAAAAATTATCTTTGAATATGCGTGGAACTTAGTCTTATTAGGCATCTAAATATTCAGGTGCCATAATATAAAATTTTGGTTTTAAATGATAATTTAAAGATATGCAATGGATAACCATCAAGTATTTTACCTAGGACTGATTATATACTTTCAATAAGAAAATTTAAAATGTTCAACATTTTTTGTTGAAACCTCCACAGTTGAGTTTTTTCAAATTTTGGTTTTTTTCCTTAGGATAAATATATGAAAATTTTTAACATAATTATGTTATTGAAGGGTAATTTTTTAATCAAACATTTATTGGTGAAGGGTTAATTTATTATGGGAACATCATTCTTGAAGGGAAAAATTTTAAACATAATTTTTCTTGACAGGAAGCATAAGGACCCAAAACATAAAATAAAAATAAAAAAATTATATGATGGGTAAGAGAAATCCAAATTCCAACCCTGCCCACCGCTATTACTCTCTGATGTGTCTTCTATGTTTTATCCAAACAACTTCACAACCTTTTACTCGGAAACAACTTGATAGCTTACACACAAATGACTTCATATCTTTAAAGACTTTTCTAAGTCTTTATAATGTAAATCATAAGAAAGATCTTTACTGAGGTATCTTTAATGACTTCTTGAAGAATTTGTAATGCCTTTTGTGCCCTCTCCACGCAGCGATTTATGTGTTTGAATATTGTTTTCCAAAGCAACTTTACACCTCACACACAAACTACATTACATGACCATTGATGACTTCTCATGAGCGATACTGGGTCCTCATAAGCGCTACTTGGTTCCTCGTGAGTGCCACTGGAGTCGTTGGGAGGGCCATGGGAACCGCTGAGTGTTGCTGAATGCCGGAAAGTGGTGAGTGA
The DNA here is from genome assembly GCA_000404065.3 of Pinus taeda. Lineage (NCBI taxonomy): Eukaryota > Viridiplantae > Streptophyta > Pinopsida > Pinales > Pinaceae > Pinus > Pinus taeda. The sequence goes on along the minus strand of APFE031446312.1, from coordinate 205,598 downwards.
TGCTGAGTGCCATTGGAGTGCTACATGAGTGTGAGGCAAGGATGGAATTTGATGGGAAAATTTTCTGTCATGGGGTGATTTACCTGTCAAATACCATTAAAAAATTTGCAAAACCGTCAAGATTCTTTGTTGAAACTGTGAAGACTGGTGAGGAGATGTGAAAATTATCAAATTTGATGGGTGAGTTTGTTTTGAAATTCCAACCTTGGTGTGAGGGTTCTGTCGTGTGCGTTGTTGGAGTGTCTGGGCTAGAGGGGGAACCGATGAATGCGGAGGGTAGGGAGGCTGCGTGAGGGGGGTCTATAGAAATTCTCACTGTAGATTACCTGATAATGCAATATACTAAAGCAAAATATTTAATCTACTTCTATAATCAAACTTGCAGAAGCTTAATCGATTTGAGCAAGATCAAACAAAACACATATAAGAGAGAAGAAGAAACAATACACATGAAACACGAAAGAATACTCTAGGGAAAGCCTCAGCTAAAAACCCCGCTATCGATATTCTCATACAAGGTGGAAATACATCAAGATTACACAAAGCTTTAGCTCTCACAACTAGCCATCTCTCAGTACAATCCTCCTAGATGCTCACAAGCAAACAAAGCTTCTCACAAGCCTTCTCCTCTGACCTCCAAGCCTCCTATTTCCTTGCGTTGTTTCTCCTTGGTGATCCTACTATTACCAAGTGAAACACTGATCACTCACACTGATCTCACACCCTGTAAAACTGCACAATCCTCAAGGAACCTTATTCCTTCTGCATGGATGAGTTTCCTTTATAGGAAAATTCCTCCAACTGAAAGCACATTATCCCTGTCTTTAGTCTCAACTGGGTCTTTGTCTGAACTAACATGCATGAGTTATTTATGAGAGAATCTTCAGTTATCTGGTGTACACTAGTTTGATGCATGCATGCATTAATTGACTGAACTCACAATTAGTTCCTCAAATTGTTTGGAACTAATTTAACTAGACTTAACTCAGTTAACTGAGCTAACTAATTACAACTCAAATACAACTAATCCTTATCTCCTTAATTAAGGGATAACTTCCTTAATCAAAGGGATAACTGTTGCATGATTTCACAAATACTTCATGTTTGAATTTCTCCAATTAATTAACTCAAGATGAATTAATTAATTATTTTTCAAACAACTGGTGAGACTAAATTCAAATTTTAATTAAAGGACAAACTAAAATTAGAATATACTGAATGCTATTTTTAGCATTTCTTATTGTTATTTTCAACAGGGTCGAATAGTGGTGAGTAGGGACTAGGTTAAGTGGCGAAGGGGGTTAGGTTGAGTGGTGGCAGGGGCTGCATGTAAGGTGAGATGCCATTTGCAAAGTTTTGCAAGAACAAGTCTACCACATTTTCCCCCCTTGGTTGATTATTGAAACATCAATTTTATTGTTGCATGCTGGGAAATAATTTTAACTACAATAAAGGGGTAGAGAACATCAAAGTATCATCAAAACCATCCCCACTCTAAAAGTGGGGCAAGGCAACTCAGGTGATAAATGGATCTTTGTAAATGAGAAACAATATATGGCAATATTAAAGCACAAACAATTTAGAAAAAGGAAACAGTTGTAGGAAAAGAGACTCATCATGATTTTACCAAAAGTAAGAAAAAACAACTATGTGGCAGTAGATACAAGGTACCATACTATATGGAACTAGACTAATCAGAGATGTAACAAAGACAAAAGGAAGGAGATACCCTCATCTAGGGAAACATACAAGACAAAACATGTTATAATTGAAACCTATGCATTAAACAAAGGGATTAGAGAGGAGGGTCATCAAAACAACAAAGCCCTATATAGTCCCACAACCTCACCATTGGTATGGTCTCAATAATTTTATGTAAATGAGCTCATGAACACGAAAAATAGGATTGAAATTTTGGAGGCAAAAGTAAAGCAAGAAGACAACCAAATAAAGGAAATCGCAAAAGATAGAGGGAGGATTTAAATATAGAACAAGTTGCTAAAAGAGTAGGTAAAAAGCCTACAAAATCAAATGGAGAAAGGGAAACAAGAGCTAATCAACTTAAAGAAGGAAATGGAACAGGCAAGAGTGATGGAAAAAAATCATTTAGGGCCAACAGGAGAAATTAACACAATTCATATGGAAAATTTTCAGTCAGTAATGGTAGACATGGAAATAAGAGAAAACAAGCTAATGGAGCAGATAAAGAGGCTAAATCATGGGCTTAGGTACTAAAAGAATTGACAAGTGAACAAAAGGAAATTATAGAAAAACAAGTCAAGAGGTAGATGGGATAGGAAAAGGACAAAGAAGAAAAAATGGTAAATATAATCATCAACGGCTTGAAGGACTTTGGGGAAAAAGAGAGAACAAATATTCTAGTAAGGAATTTTCTCAAAAATGAGTTGCATTGGACATGGGGATACAACAAGCCAACGAGGTAGGAAAGAATATGGGAGCAGAAAGGAATAGACATGTCAAAGTTCCTTATGGAGCATAGAGGAGAGGTCTAATATCCTAAGCAATAGAGGGTTGCTTAAAGGCACACGTATCTACTTAGACGAAGATTTAACATTCACCCAACAAGAAGAAAAGAGGAAAGAATTGGAGAAATTAAAATCAACAAGTGAGGTAGGAAAGCAGACATGGTTGAAAAACGGGAAAACCCAAGTCACTGATAGATTAACAAAAAAGAAATATGTATTTGGGGCCCCAAGAGAGTACCTAAACATGGTAAGCTAGAATTGCAGAGGCTACCCATGGAGAAGAGGACCGGGGTTGGGGCCCATAGCTGAGGATAAAGACATTATTTTCCATATGGAAACACATGAGCATAATGGATGTAGAGTTCTAGACTTTGAAGGATACACTAAAATATATTTTGGGTTCTGCTATGTGTTCTGGTGGCTGTAGTTTGATGGCAGTATATTGAATGTTCATATTGATTGATTGTGATTTTCTTTAGTGACGATGGGATTTCATTGATTCAATTATGGGTGATTTAGAGATTTATGATTGAGTTTCAATGATTGTTTAATGCAGATGTATTTGATGGTTGTAGTGTGGTGGTGATTGATTTTGAGCTTCAATGTTGATAATGGGTCCAGTATGAAAATTAGATGAAACCAGGCCTTCATGTGTATTGTTGTGTACTAGGAGCATCCAGTCTCAAAATTTATGAAACATGGTTCCTAGAGGAAGATAGAAGGTTGTAGCCTTTTGTAGGTTGGTGCCTATGTACTAGTAAACATATCGGCTAGTACAAGAACTAGGGGGTTGTAGCTCCCTTCTAGTAGAAGCTGGAGAATGAGAGAAGGTAGTAACCTTCTACGGGTAGAAGCCTGCGTACTAGTATGAGTCTGCACCAGTACTATCTTGTAAACATATTTTCTTATTATTAAAAGAAGACAGAGACAAAAGCAGCAAGTGGTTTTCACCCACATTGGGTTTCCACCTTATATCTTCGTGTTCATGTGTGTTTCTTATGTGTGATGGTTCATTCTATTATTAACTGCACATGGTTACTATTTAATGTTTAATAAAGTACTAATGCGTAGATTAAAGATCAACATATGATGAATTAACTAAATCATTAGTTTGTTGGATATATGCTTGTTTCCTTAAACACAGTTGCGTGTACACGCGGATTACCTTCATTGAAGTAGCATATATAAATTTGAGTATGAAAAGAAAAATATTATTGACTTGATTAATACTGATTCACCCCCCCCCCCCCCCCCTCTCTCAGTATTATTTCCAAAAGACAGTTGCCCAGTCTGAGGTAAATGACCTTCAAACTAGTTTTTGGATAACCCTATAGAAGTTTCTCTTATCCATCCACCAAGCCAGGATGGAAGGGGTCATGTTAGAATATTTGCCTCAACAATAAAACTTTGAATTGACTATAGATTTACAAAAGCATGGGGAGTGGCCAAGTCAGCATGTTGAATAACAAATCTAGTACCTACAATTTCTTACAATTGGAAATTGTGCTTGGAATCCACCAACTTATTCCATTAATCGTATTAATTAGATACATAAGCTTTTGCAAACTACCAATGTTGTCTAGTAATGATCCTTCAATGTTGTTCTCTGAGAGGTTATGTTTTGTCAGAGATTTAAGGTTTCCAGATTCTGAGGGAATGTGCCCACTGAACTTACAACCCTGAAAATATAATACATTAAGCTTAGAAATTTTTCCAATTTTAGATGCTATTTTATCACTAAATGAGTTTGATCCTATCCATAGATAGACTAAATTTTCCATGCCCCCAATTTCCTTTTACAACAATCTACATAGTGCATTATAACTGAGATCCAAAGTGACTAAATCATTTAGATGGTCGGATTCAGTAGGGAAAACTCCAGAGAAGGAATTTTCACAGGCATCTAGATACAACAATTTTAACAAAATCTCCATCTGGGGGGGGAATGTTACTAGAAAATATATTGGAACTGAGATCAAGATACTTCGAATTTTCAAGATTGTCGAGCTCGGTAGGAAGGCTAGTGGAGAATGAATTAAAACGTAAAATAAAGTGAAAATATTAGCAATCTCAGGGGGAATCACACCATATATATCATTGTTGCTTGAGTCTAGATATTCTAGTTTTGGAAGACCCCATAGCTGTGAAGGTGGTTTCCCTGTCATTGTAGTATTGCTCAAATTTAGACTCTGTAAAAATGTTAGGTTTCATATTGTAGGGGATATGGTTCCCTGCAAATTTATGAAGGATAAATCCAAGGAGAAAACCCTTCCCTATATACATTATATACCTGTCCATGCACAAGGAGAGGAGTCTGTATCTAGCAAGTCCGTGAGGACAGTTTCGTTTGTGAAGCATTTTTTCAGGCTTGTCAAAGCTTGAATTTCTTAAGAACAACATGTGCTAATGAATGATCTGCAGAGCAATATAATAAATAAATTCCATACGAATTCTCAAGTGTCATTTGTGAGGAAAATATTAGGCATTGTGCATTCACCATTGACCCATGCCATTTGAACGAAATTGCAGTCTGGCTTGTGTAAATATACATTGACTTTAAACACATGGAGAGTTATTGTAATGTTATAAGCTTTTCTAGACTACTAGGAAGCACAATTAGACTTTCACAATATCCCAAATGGAGTTGTTGGAGAAAATTCAGGTAACAGAGAAAGAGAAAAGAAACCATAAGGCCAAATTTAGGTACTTAGAATAAACCCCACCCACTTCTAATCTTCGTACATGTTGTCATCAAAGATAGAACATGTGTCTATTGTTTCTAAAACAAAAAAACCTCTACATTAAGACATCAAGAAACTATTTTGATTACTTTTTGAGCATGCCCATTACACATCTTAAATATTAGTTTTCTCTTAACTATTAACTATTAATTCAACGACCTAAAAATCACCAATTGCCTAAAATTTCATCCGATGGTGCAAACTGGTACACAGTGGAAGTTGGGGGAGTTATTCTCAGGGAACGCCTTACAACGTAAATATTCTTCACAAGCTAAAGCACCAAGTTGGTGAAGAATGCCTCTTGAGCTAACATAGCTCAACGAACTCAAGACTCTTATTTTGTGAAGGTAAAGTGGTCAAGCCTTTTTCAGTGTTGAACAATAGAGTGATTTTCCAAAAGAATCACCAGGTGTTGGAGATGTTTCTCCAAGTGAAGCATAGACTAGGAGTCCATTGTTTTGCTAATCAAAGGAAAGTTCTAGAACCCCACAAAAATAGAGAACAGAAAAAATAAAAACAATATGAAAAGAAAATCTCCTGTGCAAAGTGGATTCTTTTTTTTGTGGTCAAAAAAAATTGAAGTAGAGTGTTTAGCATAACAAAAACCAAATACTTTGAGAAGGTGAAGTCCAGTGTGTAGAAATCTTTAGTTTGAAGTACCTATAAGTGAAGGAGGTAGTCTGTGAAAGAAGCAAAGTATTGTGAGGGAAGAAGGTAGAATCCAACAACTTAAATATGGTGTAGAGTATCCAGTTAAGTTAGGATATAGTTTTCACAAAAAAAATCCAAGTCCTCACTCTGATGCCTGTTAGAAGCAAGCAGAAAAGGCAGACTCATTTACTACATAAGGTTATAATGTGCAACAAAGAAATAGTGCAAATGTGGAAGAACATTCAGATGGAAACAATTATGCAATAGATTTCCTCTTAGCAGAGACCGTGAGAAGTTTCAAAGAGAATGAGATAAACAATGATTCCATTTCTACTTTGATGTGGTCAATATTTCCAAATAATGATCCAATACTCATCATATTTTTTATTTCTCTTATATATATACTATAAAAGATTTTAAAAATCATTAACACTTATGTACAATGAGCAAAGTGATATCTTTGTGGCTAGGGTTGGAGCGGATCTCAAAGAAATGTGGTAGAATCATATTTCTGCAAAGCCAGTAGGCCTCGTGCCTTTGCCCTAACCATATCCATGCTTTCTCTCCACTTAAGTAAGCATTTACAAGGTTGATTTATATTCTTCACAAGCTAAGGCACCAAGCTAGTGAAGAATACCTCCTAAGCTACCATATCTCAACAGAATCAAGACTCTTGTTTTGTGAAGGTAAAGTGGTTAAGCCTTTTTCAGTGTTGAACAATAGAGTGATTTTCCAAAAGAATCACCAAGAATTAAATATGTTTCTCCAAGTGAAGCATAGATCACGATGTCATTGTTTTGATAATCAAAGGAAAGTGCCAAAAGACCCCAAAAAATAGACAGAAGAAGAAAATCAAAACAATATGAAAAGAAAACCTCCTATGTAAAGCATATTCTTTTCTTCTATATGGTTAGAATAAAATTGAAGTAGAATGTTGAGTTGAACAAAATCTAGACACCTTGATAAGGTGAAGTAGAATGTGTAGAAAGCATCAATTTGAAATAGTTATAAGAGAAGGAGATAGATTCTGTGAAGGAAGAAAGTATTATGAGGGAAGAAGGCATAATCCAATAGCTTAAGGAAGGTGTAGAGTATCCAGTTAAGGGAAAATAGAGTTTTCAAAACAAAATCTAAGTCCTCACTATGATGCATGTTAGAAGAGAACTAAAAAGGAAAACTCATTTCACACATGAGGTTACAATGTGCAAGAGAGAAATAGTGCAGATGTGGAAGAACATTCAAATGGAAACAATTATGTAATACATGTCCACTTAGGAGAGACTGTGATAAGTCTCAAATAGCATTAGATAAACAATAATTCCATTTCTGCTTTGATTTGGTCGATATCTATATATATTTACCCAATACTCGTCATATTTTTTGTTTCTCTTATATATGTGCTATAAAAGATGAAAAAAATCGTTAACACTTATGTACAATGAGCAAAGTGATAGCTTCTTAGCTAGGGTTCGAACATATCTCAAAGAGGTGTGGTAGAATCAGATTTCTTCAAGGCCAATAGACCTAGTGCCTATGGCCTAACCATCGCCATGCTCGCTCTCCATTGCAACCCTATTTTTCCCACCTCCCCCAAATGCAAAAAAGTTTGAGGACAAGGTCAACTTCACTGAGGATCCACTTGAAGGCTGCAACATCTATTGTAGCCCACTAAAGGCCTCATCGTCTACAAAAGATACTAGCACATCACATCATGATGACAGTATGACACTCTTGAAAATCCTTGTGGACAACACAAATGAGGTTTGGGGGGTTTAGAAAGGACTTAGAATCCTTGATTGTTGTTACTTCACCTATCATGATTATTGGCACTCCTAACAAGATGGTGGTTTCCTTGGCAATCAAATAGACCCTCCTCACCCTGAAAATGTTTAGGCAATTACACGTCTAGTTCAACCCACTCCATTATAAAACAACTACGATTATACGGAAGCTTGAACAAACAAGTAATGCAAAAAAAAGTACATAAAAGAAAAAACAAAAAACAAAAATATTCCAAACAATGTCAGATATGAAAAACAAACATATGTTTCATCTAGCAAGTTCCCTTCATCCTTGTACAAAAATCCACAGTGTGTGAGAGCACAAGCATTTTGGGGATAAACCATAATAACTTTAGCAAAGTATCCAAATTCCTTTAGAATGAGACCTTGAATTTGGAGACATCTGCATCGAGATTGGTAGGCTTTGTTTCCAAAATAATTCCATAGAGACCAAGTTCATTTGAAAACTTATTCGTCAATCGCATTATATTGGTATACGACAGTGCATCCTTTCCTTGAAGACTTTTAAGTGACGACAAAGAGGAGGAGGCAGGAAGAGGAGTAGAAGTAGAAGTAGGGTTGGTGCTAGAAGGGTTTCTCATTGAATTATGGCTCATTGAATGATGACTCACTACTCCATTGAAATTATAAGGAAATGGCCTATTAGAGTGCTCATTGTTTCCTACAACATCTCCCTACATCCTTCCAGCATTTCGTATTTCAGACTGATGAGATTGAGTGACATGAGGTTCTAACCATACCATAGCTGGACCCATTCCACTCTTCAATGCCCCCAGTTTTCCATGCTGCTCCACTTCACAACCCTACTCCATCAAAATAAAATAAAAATGCCAATGGTTACAGAGTTATTTCAGCAATCCAATCATATAGTAACCCTGTTGAAAGCCATTAAACCAATATTTGGGATGATAAGCTTTACATTAGGGTAGTGCAAAAGCTTTGGTACGATAATCTTTACATTAGGGTAGTTAAAATTCTAGATGGCTACTTGTTCTTCGAGGCAAAATAACAAAAGTCTTAAATTCCCTCCAAATTAATAAATGTGTGGAGTGAAATATAAAAGTAAAAATAAAGAAAACTTAGTGATCACTAAAAGAGGTAAAAATAAGGCCTGATAAAACACGGGGTAACAAAGAGGGATTTCTTACCTTTTCATCAACACCAAATGCTAATAGAAAAAAAAAGGACCACTTCCTATGTTCAAGATCCTTAAAGCAAAAAAGGACCACTTACTATGTTCAAGTCTTTATTGCATTTGATATGCATCTCTTCTCATTATATGTCTATGTATACTCATATATTTAATTGTGAAAAACTAAATTATGGTGAAAATTTGTTCATGGTGATAATTGTCAAGAAGAAAGATATATATATATGACTAGAATATTGACTATGTTAATATTTGTTGAGGTTAATACTTTTATTAAAATGATGGGCAACTTCTATGTTGTTTTATTAGTATTTTGCTTCATTTTTTAAGATTTGAATAGATGACCTTTTAAAGCCAATATTAGTTAGTATAATGTTGAAGCTCAACAACAAAGATAGGCTATAAAAATAATAGTTGAAAAATAAATTGCAATGTTGTCTATATAATAGAAAAAATGCATATATTTTAATCCAATTTTGTTTGGAAAAATAAATTTTAAGGCTTTGATTAATCTAACATTATTTGTGTTTTTATGAGGTTTTAAATCCAATTAAAGATCCTTAAACACTTTTAATCATGCTAGGTCCATGAGAAAAACTATGATCCAAATGTAATGATAATCCATGATTGAATTCCATCCTAAATTGTGATTATAAATTGTTACATTTTGTGTGTTATTTAACATATGCCATAAATGGCTAGAGTTCAATCTTTGATAGATATCAAGTAATCATTCATTTTTCTCAATAATCACTTTGGTTTGATATCTAATAAGGTAAGAATAATAATATACATTAATACATTACAAAAACCCACTTTAACATTGAGGGGAGAGGTTTGTCATGTTATGGTTTGGTAGCAAGTTGGAAAATTTATTATAATGATTTTCCAAGCTTAAGTCACAACTTGAAAAACTATGCTCTTATGTCAACATATTCAACAATAAGTGGAATTCATAAAATAAATTAGCAATGCATGGATATGATGAATATTTTTATCATGGCTTAGTTGCAATGACCATTTTAGTGAAGAGAAAACATGGGAATGGGGGAGAAATGTGAACCTTGTACCTCTCACTTGCAAGAGCAATGACTTTGGAAGCACCCACTTAATATGGGAAGGGGATATTTTTTGAGTTGTGGTCTACATATAAGTTGGATTTCTTACCTTAATGATGACTTGGGTTCAAGTTGTTAATTTTTCAGATTGTTCTATGTTGTATCAATTACTTTAGCCCAATTTACTTCTTCATTAACAATGCATCCAATTATTAGCAATGTAACCAATCATAAATTGTAACTGAAGATAGAAAAATATATGCAATAACAAAGAAGACAAAAACACAACCATAAGAGACAGTAGATTGGTCGAAGACCAGGGGAAAACCCTTTCAAATATTCTTCTTTATTAGATCGTCATAAAAAGTTTTCAGCAAAGAGTAAAATGAGCCTAACACATAAATTTGCAGCAGAGATTTACAGAATCAGATTACATATCTATAGAACAGTAGGGAGAAACTATGATCCACCATATCACTGAATCCATCTGAAAGCAACTACAAAACCCTAGATCAAAATCCAGGAAGCTCCCAACGAGAATGAATGTGTATGTTCGAAACTCCTTAGACACTTCCTTAGCCATTGTGTGAAGGAGTTTGTATCTACCTGGACACTCTCAGGAAGATTGTGTGTGTGTGTCTTGGGCCAAATCCTCTCAGATCTGATCCAAACCCTTAGATGCTCTCTTTCATTTATTGTGTGCGCATCTGAGACTACCTGGACACTCCCTTGACCACTTTGTGTGAGTTTTTGGGGACTAATATTGTTTTCTCTACCTCTGAAACCCTAGACGCTCCCTCCATACCTCTGTGCTAGCATCTGAGACTTCCTATACTCTCCCTTAGCTACTTTGCGAGTGCGTTTGAGGGCGAAAAACCCCAATTACGTGCCTATGTCTGGGAACCATAAAACCCTAGATTTTTGCAAGTTTCACCCCTATGATTTCCGACCCTTGCGCGAACTTTATTTGTTAGACTTACGCAAACTAAGACAAAAGAGAAGAGTAGAATATGGCTTGATCAATGTGTCGAAATGACCTTGATGTATTTTCTATTTATAGGCTTTCATGAGGGTCCACTTTGGGTTGAGACCGACCTAACCAATTTCACATGTGCTTAGAGTTGACCCATTCCATTATACATGAATGAATAAAATAATTCAAAAATAAACTTCCGCTTGTCCAAATTGGGTGATATTTAGGTTGATTCTGGTCCTCTCGAAAAGAGGAATTTAATTCAATCATAATATCATTCATCTAATATATCCAAGGTTGAATTTGATCCTAGTTACAAAAATTAGCACTCCCTCTCAACTAGGAATAATTCCACCTACCAATATTTGTCTGTTGATCATCACAACATTCTGTCATGTTGTCATCATGCTTGGTTGTCTTTGCTCAACTTTATCTATTGAAACTTTCTCAAATATAAAATAAGAAGAATTGGGGTAATGTGGTAGAACACCTGCATTATAATAAACTTGTGTTGTACACCCCAAGTACACTCTCAACCTGTTAGCCAAATGGGAGCGGTATTCCCAACAAGCCTTACTTGAGGGTATGATGCTAACTGGGGTATATTATGCATTGACCAGATAGGGGAGCAACATCTTTGACCCTATGAAGATAGGGGAGCAACATATCCAACCCTATGGTTAATAGATATGGGAGTACCCTATTGACCAGAGATCCATCAACCCCATGAGCTCAAATAGGGTGGGAAGAGTAGGCTTAGTGTCCTCAATCAGCATTGCCTCTTAGCTAAAGGGGCCACATCCATCAGTCCAAGTTGCTCTCTAAAGACCAAGAATTTTCCTTTCGGTAATGCCTTGGTGAGAATATATGCAATCTAATCATCTGTCGAAATGTGATGGAGTCTAATAGCTCCTCCTTACACCATGTCTTGAATAAACTGATACCGAATCTCAATGTGCTTGGGCTTGTCATGAAAAATGGGATTTTGTACCAATTGGATCCCACTCTTTTTGTCGCATTATATCACTATAGTGTCTAGGACTTGCTCAAATAGCTCTCCAAAGAGCTTCCTCAACCAAATTGCTTCGCATCTAGCCATGCTAGCAGCAATGTATTCTGCTTCAGCAGTTCTCAATGCTACAAACTTTTGTTTCCTACTCATATAGGATATCATGGTAGATCCAAGGTTAAAGAAACATCCAGATGTACTTTTTCTGTTGATAAAATTTCCTGCCCAGTCAGCATCAGTGTATCCATGAAGTTGAACACCTTCAGCAGAATATCTCAGACCAAGTGTGATCGACCCATGCAAATATCTCAATACGTGTTTGGCAGCAATCAAATGTGTTTACTACATAGTATATATTTGTACATTTGTTCACTAGGAACATCATAGCCCCAATTAGTTTTTTGTACTCAGATGTATGTTCCAAATCAGGTCCTACAGCTTCTCCACATAACTTCTTGAATTTCATTTCCATCAGTGTAGCCATGGATTTGCAATCAATCATTCCAAATATTTCCAACAACTTCACAACGTCTTTTACTTGTGAAAACAAAATCTCACCAAGTTTTTTCCACACCTCAAGGCCTAAAAAGTAGTGCATGAGACCAAGGTTCTTCATCTCAAATTCATAGGCTAGATCCCTCTTACACTCAATCATCAGAGACTCACTTCCTGCCAAGAATAGATCGTCAACATATAAAACCAAAATCAATGGCATACCTTAGACTACCTTGAAGTATAGGATGGGATCGGCATTGCTTCTTGTGAATCCCAGATTCATTAAATAATTGTCAATACGTGCATACCAAGCTTGGGGAGCTTACTTCAAACTATACAATGCCTTCTTCAAACTGCAAACATGCATTCTTCAATCTTCCACTTCAAATCCTTGTGGTTGTTCAACATATATTTGTTCCTGTAGCATTCCATGGAGGAATGTAGTCTTTATGTCCATCTGATGAAGATTTCATCCTTGACTGGCAACAAGGGAAACTATAGAACGGGTGGTTATATATCGAGCCACAGGAGAAAATATGTCATCATAATCCTCTCCCTCTTTCTGAGAGAATTCTTGAGCTAGGAACCTTACTTTATATTTCTCAATGCTTCCATCAATTCCATGTTTGATCTTGAATAGCCACTTCAAACCGTTGTTCTAGATATGGCTACTTATCTAGGGAATTAGTATTTATCTGTAGATACCAAATTCTCCAAAACAAATTGGCGACTCCACTGGGGAAGATCATTCTTCCTAGTAGCTTATCCACCTCCTAATACACTCTTGAAAACCCTACTTGTTTTCATTGATTGTATTTCAACTTTGTTGCATTGAATTTTGGTCAAAAAATGTGTCAATTTGCCTCTTGAAATGGCTCACTGTCACCAACGTAGGCTTGTGAGGGACACAGTGCGCTGCAGAGCACCCTTGGCTTAGGGACAGTGCTCTAAAGTGCACTATCTCCCATTTAGGGCTCCACTAATCCTCCTAGGGTCAATTTCCCACCTCTGGATTGAGTTTTTTGCCAACTTTCCTCTATTTGATTGCTTGTTGATTGGACAATGAATGTCATGTCTCAGAAAACAGGTTTTTACCTCCTTGTCTAGCCCTACTTTGACTTGGTTGATTAATATTTCTTAAATGTTTTCTTTGTCATTATCAATCCATAGTCAAAGTTAGATTATAGTCAATTAATCTTTGTTCAAAAGAAAGTGTCGTAAAAGTCATCTTTTCCTTCGAAACAGAACTATCGTAAAGTATTTGTTCTTGTTAAAGATTGATTGATTGTATGTGAATTAGTTTCATTTTTTTCATATTTACATTAAAGAAATCGAAAAGAAATGCATGCATTTTGCATTGGAAAAGTTTTTGTGTGCTCATAGGAATAGTTTAGGAAATTGCATTAGACTGTGCTCTTTTCTCTTTGATCGAAAGAAATTTGATTGCTCTATCCCTATTAGCTAATATTTTCATTTTTAAATTGAATGGAAAGAATTCTTATCATAATAGTTGCATTCCTAGGAATTTCAAAATACATCACATGGTGAACTTGAAAGGCAAATTCCTAAGAAAGATCGACTTAAAATTGATGTTAGGTCCCCATACTACTAGTGTAACCCCTTATTATTATTAGTGAAACCCCCTTATTATATTTTTGTGCCCATGTAGTACCCATATTGTTATTATTGTGCCCCATCGAAGCCCACTATTGTTATTTTTGTGCCCTTACATTATTATTGTTATGTTGGCTCTGATTATATAATGACCCCTTAGACTCCTATATATAGAAAGGAAGTCTTGTCATTTGTATCATCTAATAATTGTTCATTTGTGTAATATAAAGGAGGTTTCCCCCTCAAAGAGGATTATTTCTAAGGTGTCGTTCTATCTTTTCTATCTTTTTGTGAGTTGGTTTCATAACATTTGGTATCAAAGCTTCGGATTCTACGGTTTCTCTGCTCCAAATAGGTCATCATGGAATTTTTGCTATAAATTTTTCCTATGATGTTTCAGAAGCAAAAAACCAAACCCATTTGAGTCGAAATCATTCTGAACTTTGGGTCCAAATTTTAGAGCTTTTCTCACTATATTTGCATAGATATGATCTAAGGAAGGTAGGGATTTTTTAGACTCCTGAATTACATTCCAAACAGGCGACTTGGGGAAAATCATCATAACTTTTGTTCCAAGCATAAAATTGAAATTTCATCAGAAGTTTAAGAATGATGGCCTGTAGTTTTCTATATATCATTTTCAGATGCTAAGGTCGAAATAGTGACGTGTGGCATGTCGTACAAGTTTGATCTACTGAAACATTATATAATCAGGTCATCTTAGGAGATTGGGCATAAATCTTTCTTTGATAATCAAATTCTGATCAAACTTGTGGGGTTAGAAAGAGAACTCAGAGAGCTACTACACGATGCAATTTTAGAACTTAAATATGTAAAATTTATAGAGTTACAATCATTTCAAGATCGAGCTCCTAAAATTAAGAAAAAACGAGATGAGGAAGTTTGATGGCAACGATCCGGTAAATTGGATACTACGGATGGAGAAATATTTTGATCTACATGGTGTACCACTATTACAAAAGGTATGTATTGCATCTAATTATTTAGAACTGAATCAATTTTTATGGAATAAAGGGATTTTTTCTCGTAAACCACTTGTCACGTGGTCAATTTTCATGGAGGAAATGATAGCACATTATGAGGGTACAAAGAGAAACACCTTTAGCCAATTGATAAATCTCAAACAAAAGTGTTCAATGGAAGAACACATTGAGGACTTTCAAAAAATGGAAAATGATATTCTAGAGAGCCAGAGGATTGATGTCTCCATAGAGACTTTAAAGGATAACATTCAACATGAGCTTCATCTTTGGGTACCCGATTCATTGGAGAAGGCAAGAAAAGTTGGCAAGAAAAGTGGAAAGGAAAATTATGGAAACAGGGAAGTCTACCCCTCACAACTCTAAAGATGGAAGTGTTGTTTCTCCTAACCTTCCACAACCTACAAGGTTGAAACCACAACAATTGGAAGAAAAACGAGCAAAAGGGCTTTGTTACAATTGTGATAACAAATACATTAAAGGTCATAAGTGTGCTGAGAATAAATTATTTTACATAGATTGTGAAGAGGAGGAAGAAAAGGATCAAGAAACATGAAAAGAAGAGGATATACACCAGGAACCAACACTAGAGAAAGAAGAAATGAATCCAACCATATCTTGTAAAGCATTGGAAAGAATTACCACTCCTCAAACTCTCAAGGTAGAAGGACATATCAAGAAGAAAAAGGTTCAAGAAGTGAAAGATCACATCGAGAAAGAAGAAATGAAACCGACCATATCTTGTAATGAATTGGCAAGAATTACCACTCCTCAAACTATCAAGATAGAAGGACATATCAAGAAGTGAAAGATCACATCGAGAAAGAAGAAATGAATCCGACCATATCTTGTAATGCATTGGTAATAATTACCACTTCTCAAACTATCAAGATAGAAGTACATATCAAGAAGAAAAATGTTCAAGAAGTGAAACATCACATCGAGCATCAAGAAATGAATTTGACCATATCTTGTACCACTCCTCAAACTCTCAAGATAGAAGGGCATATCAAGAATAAAAAGATTCAAGCAGTGAAAGATCACATCAAGCATCAACAACAAGTTATCCAACTTTTAAAGGATAATGCCACTTTGGTGCAGAATCGAATGAAACAACAGGAAGATCAACATCACAGTGAAAGAAGTTTTGATGTAGGTGATTGGGTATTTTTGCGGCTACATCTCAAGCAAGCTATTTATGAGAAGGAAATGTTGGAAATACTGCATGCTCCTAAGAAATAGCAACCTTACCTAATGGGAAGACACTTCAAGGTAAAAATGGATCATGATAGTCTTAAATATTTTTTAGAACAAATATTATCTTTAGAAGAACAGAAAAAATGGGTCACAAATATGTTGGGTTATGACTTTGAAATCATCTACAAAAAAGGGAAGAAAAATGTTTTTTCATATGCACTCTCAAGAAAGGGTGAGGATGTGGAAGCATTGTTTTATGCTATTTCTATTATCCAGCAAGATTGGATAAATGAAGCAAGAGATGAATGGAAGAAGGATGAAGAAGTGTGGCCACTAATTCAAAAGTTGCAGAAGATCCCAATTCAAACAATATTGCTGGACTTGACAAGGAAGGAAAAATCATATTGGAACCTGGAGCAGCGACAGAAACAAGAACCCGACAGCTACGAAATCGATCAATTCAGAGTATCTCATCAAGTGGAAGAACTTGCTGAAGATTCCACATGGGAGGACAAGAATTTTATACAGAAGAATCAAGAGCTTCTCAAGTGTTGAGGACAACACTTTTTGTAGGAAAGGGGCATGTTAGGTTCCCATACTACTAGTGTAACCCCTTATTATTATTAGTGCAACCCCCTTATTATATTGTTGTGCCCATGTAGTACCCATATTGTTATTATTGTGCCCCATAGAAGCCCACTATTGTTATTTTTGTGCCCTTACATTATTATTGTTATGTCAACTCTAATTATATTATGACCTCTTAGACTCCTATATATAAAAAGGAGGCCTTGTCATTTGTATCATCCAAGAATTGTTCATTTGTGTAATCTAAAGGAGGTTACCCCCTCGAAGAGGCTTATTCCTAAGGTGTTGATATATCTTTTCTATCTTTTTGTGAGTTGGTTTCATAATAATTAACCTCAATTTACCTAATGGAGCATTGTCACCTAATGAATAACATTTAGAGGTTCTAGGCTAGAGATGTGTTCTGGCATCGTAAAACATAGGAGTTGTCGCTAACTTGTCTACAATACATCCTGAGTGTGATATCTCATTCCATGTACGTGAGTATATTGTAGCTCTTCCACATGCCTTCGGGTATATAGGGCGGTGTTATAGTACATAAAGTATATGGGAATGCTCTTACTGTGCAGTTTTGCATTGGACAAAACTAATACGGATTGGACCTCCACGTACTTTCGGGTATGTATGGGAGGACAAAAATAGGTTGCTATCCATCCTTAGGTAACCGAGTCAGCCACCTTGTACACTATGATACACAGCATTCGGGGAGATTGTTTGCCTATACTTCTCAGTTTGTCGGGAGGTATTCAGTAGTTCACAGTTGCTTGGTAAACCTTTTGCCTACATTATCCCTCTTTTTTTTTGTTATGTTATTTTGATTAAAATAAAATTAATTGACTGTGGATAACATCCTCCACACTCGCTCCTTAGTTGGTCTTAGGTTGAGACATATGGCAACAAATCCAGAGTCCATCGATCAAGGAATTCCTTTTGATGGGAATCCTAGTCCTTTTCCTCCTTTCAGAGATATTGGTGCTCCTTATATGGCTACATTGTCCCTTCCAGGACTTACCATTGGCTTGCCAATATGGTTGTTTTCAACCTCCTTAGTTCAAAATGTCATGATTTCTCTGCAATAAATTACTCCTCCAACTGGACAAAATCAACCTCCAGTTGATCCTAAAGTTGACCCTTTGCCTTCTTCATTGATTGTTTCTTCCTCCCCCTCTTCCTCTTCACCTGGTGAAAGTATTGATACTAGTAACTGTAGAAATTTTGAATAATTTAACACATATTCAACAGAGATTATCCTGATCATGTACTATTGCGGAAAACATACACAATACATAAGCTCCTCTACGTTGATCATCAATATAGCAGCATCAATAACAATAAAACATCAAGAGCATTCACACATTAACACAGTATGTATCCCGGGGAAAGCATCTCGCTAAAAACCCCAACTATCTGTATATTAATGATTGAGTCATGTAACATTACACAGCATAATACTTCTCACAAGTATCTCCACCTCTGTTACACACAATACAGCTCAGATCTGAATCAATCACTGGCTCAAATCTCCTTCGCTGCTTGCCTGCCTCCGCTGCTCAATACCTGCTCAAGGACTGATGATAATTCCAAGGCAGCCACATCTTTCCTTGGCTAAATCACGTGAGAACAAGCTACAATGTGGGCAAACTCATTAGCATACTCAATCCCCTGATTTGTGCAAGATCTGGTGCACAACTATAGTCACAACTGATAGCAATCTGATTCTCTAACACCTGTCCCTGCTGAACTGAACATGCACTGACATGCAACTGAGTTAACTGATGTATTCATTAGTTGTATTATGAGTCAATAACTTGTGAATTAATTAATAACTAATTCACCCAACTCATCTCTAGTCTATTCGCCAGTTAGACTAAATACAACCAGTTTAACAAAGCTAAACTGAACACTACTCCATCAACTGCACCTCCAGTCCACTAAACTCAACTCACTTGAGTTCTAACTGAAGTCATGCATGCAAATATTCAACTACCCCATAAGAACCACGTATTTCCTTCATGCAATTGCATGTGCCACATCCGTAGCTCGAACTGAAGTGCTCCAAGAGAATAAGATTAAGTTTATAGTCCAAATATTATTGTGAGACAATAATATTTGACTTTTCTATTTTTGACAGCCAGTCTAAAAATAGACTTGATCACTCACACTGTGATCACTCACACTTTCATCAAAAATATAAGTCCATCTATTTTTCCAACTTGATCAATCATCCATAAACAGCAACCTGCAATCCATAGACATGATCCATATGTCTAAAAATAGACATAGTCTAAAAATAGACTTGCGCCAAAAATAGCCTGCGGGCCCACTTAGTGAAAGCGACTCCTTTCCACTAAGCTCCATCATCTTGTTGCATTCTCAACAAGCATTTCTTGTTGCACACTTTTCAA